>CAEGAF010092952.1:0-30536 GCA_903067075.1 Micropoecilia bifurca | reverse complement strand
TCTATCTATCTATCTATCTATCTATCTATCTATCTATCTATCTATCTATCTATCTATCTATCTATCTATCTATCTATAGATGGATAGACATCTATAGATAGATATCTATCTATAGATACTTATGCCAGATTGAATCACTTGTTCACAAAATTCTTGTAAGCACCACAACTTTATTTTGTTTAAAGAACATAACCAAGGTTTAAAATCTTGGTTAAAAACTAGTGAATATTCATTCTACAAAAAAAAAACAAAAAACATTTTCAGTATTGAAATAAAATCATTTACATTAAAAACTATCACAGAAGTTCCAAATTACAGTTTTATGCACGCCATTTATGAATGCACAAATAAATGATAGCAGCAAACAATTTAGCTATAATCACAGATCAAAAAAGTGCCAGAAAACATTTGAAAGTGAAGAATTTGTAAGCCATAGTCATTAGAGCAACATTATCAATAACTTGTGTTTTTGATGGTGATCTTTAGAGGAGCGTTGATCTTGAAGTCGCCAAGACCTGAGAAAATTAGGTATTTTAATTACTTAACTTTAGGGAATTTAACAGACTACAGTAATTATCACTGCTGAATGTCACTGTGTGTGTGTCTTTACCCTCAGTCAGAGCCGTGCCATCGGAAGAAAGGTGCCAGTATCTGCGGTCGCTTTGTCTAGCCTGCTCTCCATTCACAGCGCTCAAGAATGGTCCCCACAGACTGGATTCCTTCTGAAATCTGCCAAGCAGGATCAGGATTTACTCACTTCAAGAGTTTTGACAGAAAGTGACTTGCTGCGGCTCATTAAACCAACTTACGTGAAGCCAACATTCTTCCTCTCAAGCAGCTCCAGGGCTTCCAGCAGGGAGCTGCTCTTTGGCACGTCAACAGAATATGCAGCTGCAGCTCCGCTAGCAGTCACCACTTCCACCATCACTTTCACTTTGGTCTCACTCGGTAAAACCACAGCAGGGTTTACAGGCTCCAGCACCAGTGTGTCTGCAAAAAGAAAACAACGTGCAATAAGAAACAATACCAATCAAAGTGACCAAAAAAAAGAAAAAAAAAAGCTGGAAGCAATGCTGCACACACCGTCCTCATTGAGGCAGTCCAGGGTTTTTACCGACAGGTAGGTTTTCCTCTGGAGGGCCGGCAGAGTCTGAGAAATAGCCATGGGGTTGTGGTAGGTGTTGCTTCTGGCAGCTGTTCTCATCGCCTCCAATGAGACAGAACAATCTCCAACCTCGCTGCCCATTGCCAGTAAAGCCTTGAATCAAGCACGAGTGATTTAAAAAGTTCGATGCAGAAACAAGGAAAGGTGGTGAGGAGAGAAAACAAATAACTTCTTACCTGAACTGCCAGACCCGTGCTGAACTCATTGCCAATATGACCGTCAGATCTACGAGAGGCCAGAAGCTTCTGCTTGATCTTGTTGAGAGTTAAATCCAGCTCTTCTGTATTGTGTGCATATGACCCAGAGTTCTTTACGCACTGAAGGGCCATTCCAGCCATAGCATAGGTATCTAGGAGGGACAGGAATATTGAATTACAAAATAAATAGAGATTTAAAAAACCTGAAAAACAACCTGGCCTGCATGAAGTTAATATGTTATTACAATACCAGATTTTAAGATGCGAAAGAGCTAAACTGATTCCATACATTTTGTTGCAATCATCTTATATATTTCAGCTGAAAAACAAAACATTTCTTTAAATAAAAAAGTTTAATAATCCAGTTGCATAATCTGCATTCTTAAACTAATAGTCTTTAATTCGGTCTTCTTTGGTAGGACTCCATAAGTACGCCACATCTTGACTTGATAAGATTTGCCTAAATTGCCTTGCAAATGTTCTCCGGATCAGAACAGTTTATTATTTGAATAGTACATCATCAATGGCATTTTTCAAATTACTAGTCACAGCTATTTTATTTTACAAATCGAAAACCGGGCAATTTAATCCACTTTACAGGACTGAGTCCAAAGATTTTCAACAGCCCTTTAACTCACCAATACTCTCGGTTTCTCCATGTCTGAAGTGCTCACTTTCTGCTGCTTTGATGAGCTTGTGGCTGACATGGTTGTTGACCCTTATGCCGCTCACACAGAGACCAAGCACACCCAGGCTGTACTGGTAATAGTTGGTCAAAGGGCGGTGGCTGACTGCAAGACAAAAGAAAAAAAAACTAAATGACATAAAACTTTACTGAAGATGGACAAAAATTATGCTTTTTTGGCATTATGGTGTCCTGCTGAGCTTGAATCAGTTAATAGTTGCCATATTCCTGGATAATGTTGTGTTAGTTATGCCTTTAACTGTTTCCTTTTTTGTTATTCAGCATTTTCAGAAACAGTTTTCTTTCTGAGAGACAATTCACAGCAATGAACTCTGACCTCATGCCGCAGGACAGTAAAGCACGTTTCTGCAAACGTTTTAGAAAAAAACTGAACCTGTGAAGGGAAATCTTACAGGCGATGTGCTCTTTCTCCTGCTCCATCTGCCTCTTCAGGTGTGTCAGCAGTGTCTCGCTCTTGTCATTTGCAGTGAAGCTGATGGTGTTGAGGTCATAGCAGGAGGACTTCAGGGCCAGACTGTACAGCGCCATGGTGCCAGTCACAGCCTGGCTGTTTGAGAGTGAGCTGAAGGACATCAGACAAAGCCATAAACAGTGAATGTTCATAGTTTCACATATAATGTCAATGAACTGTTATGAAACTTGGAAAAATACGTTTGAATGTCATTGTGAAGTTCATTTTTCAGTTTGTTGAGGTGATCTGTCTCCTTGGCTTGGTTGTGGTGATGAGACAGTCGAAGAGCCAGGTGCACGCTGGGATTGGGAAGTCCTTCTGGGCTTTCCAGAGAACGAAGGAGATTCTTGTTGAGTGTCAGGAGCAGCTCAGAATTGGATCCTTCAGTATCTGGAACAATTTTTTTCAAAAAATAAAAGGAAAAAAAGAATTACAGGGATGTATCTCTCTGTATTGCTGCTGACATCAACAAGAACTTGTGGAGCATTGCGAAACCCCAAGAAGCTGCATCAGCAGTTAAGATTAAGAGGAAATGACAGAATCTCTCTGCCCAGATAAACTCAATGCAAGTTTAAGAAATTGCATGAGGTAAAAATAAAAACACCTTTCTATTCTGCCGCTTGTGATCGTTTCTAAAAGGATCAGCATTCTACAGATTTGTTCAGTTTTTGGTGGAGCTGCCTGCAGGTGCATCATTCAGTAAATTGAATGGCATGAACTTGCTCTAAAATATGGTTATGATGTTTTGATTTTAATCTTTATAAAGTTAAAGATAGACACCAAATAAATACATGTACCCCAAAATACAAATTATGAAACTGGGACTCAGCACAGTCAGGCCCTCTTTCTTAATTGGAACTGACCTAGACATCATTTTTTGGAGGTGTCCTCTGTTAGATTTACTGACAGACAATTTGGAGCATCATCTGCAGTAATGCAGGTGCTGCATCTGTAAATGTGAATAAAGAGCTCAGCAAACAAGCAATGCTCTCCATACTGATTGGTCAATAATTTATCTCTGACATATGATCATGAGATAAACGTTGTGCATGAGATCCTAGGTCCAAGCACCTAATATAAACTTCTCCTGTACAATGGATTCAGGTAAGGAGCTCCATAAGCCATAAGAGGAGCTAAAAAAACAGGAGCCATTTAAGATGGTGTGGGGGGGGGGGGATACCTTCAGGACGCCTCATTTTGGACATTGGGTTCTCTTCCCAATGGGAAGAGAACCCAATGTTCTCTTGGGTTCTCTTCCCAATGGGAAGAGAACCCAAGGCAGCACAACCCAAGGCTCTCCTCTGGCCTGAGAACATCTTCAAGATCACCCAGTATAAACTGGAGAAAGTTATGAGAAAAGATGTCTGGTCTACTCTCTTCAACCTGCAGGCTGCTTATGGTCTCATAAGAGGAAGACGTCGAATGGATGGTCCTTAGCAATGACATTAGTCTCTAAAAGGTTACCATGCACAGTGACTGTGCTTGTTCAACTCAGTAAAATAAATAAGGGGGGAAAAAATCTATAAAACCCTACTTTTATTTTAATGCTAACCCCATCCCTACAAAAAACCACTCAAAATTACTGATTTCTTCATATTCTACTGGATAAATAATTTCTGAAACGTTTTTGTTTCTTTTTTAATTGTAGGTTTTTGTAATTAAGTCTGAAGTGCTCAAAGGGTTTCTGCCAACTGGGTGAGGTGGAAGAGTCAAAATTTTGAAGATTGCAAAATCAGAGAATTTCCAGACTTGGTTGCATCACAATTCAGGTAGTTTTAAAAAAGTGTTTACTGTTTTCAAGATAAAAATATATATACAAGCTACTTACCACACGGCTTGGTAGAGGCAAAAGCCAGCAGTCCGGTAATAATTACTAAAGCCAACATTCTGTCTGTCCAAAAAGAAAACAAAAGAAAAATTAAATAGCACAAACATTTGCATGACATTGAACAGTATAATCTGGTAATTTTAGCAAGATATAGACACAACACTTCTGCTACCTAAACCAGTAAGACATTGTTATAGCAGCAATGTCGTAATGGATTTGCCGTTAACTTTAACAACATAACTGTAAAAAGTAGCTTTTTACCTCCTGACTATCCAGTGCAAAGAATCAAAGCTGAATGGGAGAAAAACAGAGAGAGAAATGCTTATAAACGCTTCGGTCTCACATGACCCATCATCTGAGATGACACAACTTTGAAAAAGTTGATGAGTTCACCGTATCATTAAACAGCAATACAACAGGAAGTTGGAAAACCATATGGAACAGTTAAGTAATTGTGATTGGTCAGAATTCGAGGCGCTTGTGAGGCTGAGCCAATCAAAGTTAGAGTTATATAAGCGTATCACTGTCACTTTAAAAAGTTTGAAAAGCAGACAATTTTAATAATGAAACAGCAATTAGTTATAATTACTGGCTTTTCACGCGGAGCTGTTTATGTTAACTTATTGATGTAACCGATTGTGCTGACGAAAAAGAGTCTGTGTCGAGTGCGGCATAACTACGTTACCCATAATTCAGCTGTGCCTCGTGCGTAGCTCACGCTCTTTCTAGAACCTCGACGAGTCTTCCAGCGTAAGTGTTTTTTTTTCATTCGTCGTCAGGTTGACCCGTCCTACTTTCAAAGCCTTTCACACACACTACACACAATAAGGCGTGTGGTCTATTAGCCATTTCTGCTTAGCCGAGGTTTAATTATTTTATCGGGTCATATCACCTTGCGACTGCAGATGCTGTTATTGTCGGCGAATGACCGCATTAACAGAGAAACCACGAACTGTGCGGAGAGGACCTAGCTAAACATCGACGGCGAGGGGGCAGGGCAGGTTCACAGGTCAGTGCTTTAACTTCTGTTTTTCTGAGTTTGTGCAAAAATATTAGTCACCTCAATGGGAATTTTATCACCATGGATTGTTTAGATAAATAATACCCCAACCAGATACAGATGAAAGCCAAGAGATAAATTCCGTAGTGACATGTTGGTGACAGCTGTACAACATAGTAGAAAAATGTTTGGGTTTTTTTCAAGCTGATCTAATTAGCATCAGTTCTGGTCTTTCAGATTAACACTTCTTGTAACCACCTGCCTCATATCAGCCCTTCCACTGGTTCTTCATGCACATCCTCTCCCCTCGGCCAGTGAGCTGGGTGTCTACCAGCCATGTATTCATTTTCAGGCCCCACTACTCTGCCTGAACTTGACTTGGGACCTCCGAGTACCTCAGACAGCCTTCAGAGAGAACTGAACCCAGACAGGTGTGGTACTGATTGGTATGTTTTTGACTCATGTTTGACCAGGAATGTTTTGTTTTTGACATATTTGTTTCTGCTCCACAGCAGCTGGGAAACAAGACGCTTCCGTAAGCACAGAAGACTAGATGATGAGTAAGTGATCAATGTGTTGTGGACAATAATTGAAACCCTAGTATCGCATGAAACTTTATTTGAATTTTATGTGGTAGGTCAGCATAAAGTGGCACATATTTGTGAAGTGGACATTTTTATGTTTTTATTTTACAAGTAAAACTGAAAATTATGATCTGCATTTGTTTTCAGTCCTCCTGGCATTGTTTTTGCAGGATCATCTTTAGCTGAGATGCTTCCATATTGTCAGCTGTACACATCTTAATACTAATATGCTGATCTAAATCAAGTTGGATAGAGAAAGTCTGATGAATTTGTAAAAGTTGCCACTTTGCATTTCGATCTGCATTCAGCTGGCGATGAGCTACTTTGTTCTCATAAAATCCATTTGAAAATACACAAACGTGTTTTTAATGTGACAAAATGTGAATGTGTAAAGGCTCCACACAGGCATATTCTAACATATTCTCTGCTTGGTCAGGGGTTGCAGCGCCAAAAAACGGAGGTTAATGCCTGGAACAGAAGTGGATATTTTGGCCAACAGGTGTCCTGCTCTGTCAGCACAGCAAGTCCCCCTTGCACCTCTGCAGCCATGCTCAGCACATCAGAGCCTCACTTTGCCTCAGCCCTCGTCTGTCCAGCCCCGAGCTGAGATGGAGAGCCCCTGCATGGAGATAGAAGCGGCTCACAGGAAACTGCAGGAGATTGAAGACAGGTGTGACTTTGTGCCTGCTTGTCCTCGAGTTGAGTCAGAAACATAAAACCACTAACGCTTGTGCATTCATGCATAATCCACTGTTGGACCTTCGGACCAAAGTCCAAACTTTGGGTGATTTTTCACTTACTTTTCCTTCCACCCTTAGCAACATACATATTTCCCATTGAGTCCTGCAGTTCACTCCATTTATTTCAAACAGAGGGGATTTGTTTCACTAATCAGTTGTGGTAGTTTTTCTGTTGGGTTCAGCACATGACTACCTTGTGTGGCTATATATTTTTTTTTCACTATGATTTTGATGTGTTTCAGAATAATCCTTGAAGATGACGACGAGGATCTTGACGTAGAGCCGGTCCCGAGGCGGCCGGTTCTGGTCATCTCAGACAGTTTGAAGGAGGGCCTGCAGCGCGGCATCAGTGACATTCTCCCCCAAACTGTGGCCCAGTCTGTGTATGTGCTCCATGCTCATTTCTATAATCCTTTGGTAACTCCTGAAGCAGGAACGTGTTCAGCACAGCCCACTGTTACTTCCACTACTTAGTGTATCTGCCCTACTGAAATGACATGGTCTCTTATGTTACTGGTTTTGAAGAGTAGCTAAGACAAAAGATCTTCTAGTCATATTTATTTTCCAGGAAAAGATGGATTACTATATAAAAGCTCATGGTGTTTCTGATCATTTTAAAACAGTTGAAAAGGCTAATAGGTATTGTTAGGAGTGTTTTTATGTATTTGAAAAATACACTGCTAGCATTTCTTTTGTAATTCACGAGTTATGCTGTTGTAAACTACAAACCCTGAGATGCAGGAAGCAACAAATCATAACTTCAATTTATCAGAATGCATCTAAACTTTCCCACCTTCGTCATTGGAAAATCTAAAATAAGTCGGGTTTTACATGTTATGGCTATAGAGCAAAGATATTGTTAATTGTTATAAACTGTTAAAGTGAAATTTTACCAGATGGTAATTATGTTAAATCTTAGTTAAGCTTTATTATGTGGTCATGAAAAGGAAGTAGATCTAATTTACCGAAACATGGAAGAATCGCTGATTTCTTTTCCCCCCCTACATTTACACAAATTAAAAACAAATTTAGCTTTAGTGAAGGAGTCCAGAAAGTTCCAGATAATTAGCTGCATTTCTAGAATCTTCTGAGATCTTCATAAAAGCATTTTTGGAGTTTAATACATTTACGTTTGGCCGTAACAATTACCTATCTAAATGTTCATCTGTTGCAACTTTTTCCCCCTCACTCTCTCCCCATCCTCTTGACCCAGGAGTCCTTCAGGCATGGAGCTGGTCCTGTGGCGTCCTCCAGAAGATCCCTTCTGCCAGAGACTGAAGGACTCAATACAGAAGCAGCGTAAACAGCAGACGGTCAGCCGGCAGCTCCCAATTCCATGTTCGTCTCCCAGTCAGCCCCTCAGCCCCTCCTGTCCGCCTGCAGAGACATGCGCGCCCATGTACAGCTTCCCTGTGCTCCACAACTCGGGGGAGGAGGACATGGAGATTTAACCTCGAAGCCAAAGTGAAAGACTGGACATGCGTCACAGAATAAGCTGACCGGTTGTGTTGTGATCTCCTGTTGATCTTGAGCTTGTTTGTGCGTCATTTATTTGCCACACATTGTTTTCTGTGGACAGATATGTGAGGATTATCTTTAACAGTGTTATTGATGTAAACCTTGAAGGCCTGTAAACTTGCCGCCTTACTAACGTCCAGTCATAACTTGGAGGCATTTTGTACATATGACTGACCAGCAGCACACTGGTGTAATTTAAATATGACTTATGTTACTGTTGTGCAACGCCTGAATCTTCTTTGCAAACTTTAGGGAGTCCCTACAGAACACTAAAAGCCTGACTTCCTGTTTACTGTCATATTGTGGTGGAGGAGTAATCCTCCTCTGTCGCAGACAAGCTCTCTGTGAACTTTGACTTTTTGAAAGAACTCTGTTGTTTTGTGATAGAGGAATAATCTTCCTCTGGTTCAGACATTTTCCACATCTGTGACCTTTGATTACTTTGTAATGAATTCTTCAAAGGCATTTTTTACGACTTGTGTAAACTTTGCATTTGTACATTGCCATGAAGCATTGTTACTTCTTTTGTTTTATAATAAAACTTGGTTCATGCAGAGGTTTTCAAAAACATTTCTCCAGTTTTTTTTAACACGTGCTTAACTCTAGAAGTTAAATACATTGTTAGGTTACTGCTGTTTATCGGTCAAAATAACGATGCCTGCCTTCATTAAAACAAATTTGTCTGGCTGACCTCAGAATATGAAAAAGGTGTTTTCTATTTTCCTGTTTCTAAAAATAAAAATATAATTATTTAATTTGTGTGATAAAGGCATACAGCTAATAACCCAATTTGCCATAAAATTTGAATATTTTCTTTAATAGTTCTTTTATTACTTCTACAGGAATGTTCTAAGTCTCAAACCAAACAGCAATGTCTACTGTCATTCATTTTTTTGAATTATTTTCAATCTGGTTTCCAGGGTATTTAATGTTTCCACATTTGAGCACTACAAATATCTACAAATACATTTATGGTAAGGTTTTGATGGATGAATCCCTGTGATCAAGTGGCGTGTTGTCACCGTATGACCTCTGGAGATGAGCAACAAACTCAGATGAGCTAGCAAAAATAAGCAGCTAAAGATTAGATGAATCAATTTTCTGGATGATGACATGAACAATTCATCGTGCTCTAGTTCCTCAGAACGGAGGTGTGGCTGTACGGTTGAAGCTGACATGATTAATATGCGCTAGCAGGAAGGCGTCCCTTACTTTTCCTGAACATTTCCGTAAGTCATGATGTCATTATTTAGTTTGGCTTCGGCATGTAAAACATTACACAAGGGTTTCCTCACACATGACAGTTTTATTAGGTTATTTAACAAAAGTGGCATGATTTAATTTACAGTTCACAACTCATTTACAGTTCACTGTGTCGACAGGCCATGAAGGATCCCTTTTCCTCATGTCACAGCGACCTGCCTTTTATTCTTCCATCATATGCAGATGTAACAGTGAGTCATAATGACTGCCACTGATTGGCTTTAAGATACATTCAACATCATTTCAGTTGTGTGGTTTTGGAGTCATACCACAAAGAATACTTTTACAAGGGGTTAACTCAGTGGGACCTGAATATTAATCCACACTTTTTTTAAATTTGCAATTTAAAAAAAATTGGCACGGCACGTCTCCTTTTCCTTCCTCTTCTCAATGTTGCTTTAATTTGCTTTAGTCTATTATAAAACATGAATGGGCCAAATTTATTAGTACTTTTCTGGAATACTTACAGCTCCAGGCACTTTACACCAGACTCTTAAGAACCATTCAAACTCACATGAGTAGGGGAACTTGGGATTTAGTGCCTTGCCCAAGGGCATATTGTCATGTGGGAATCAAACCTCAACTACCACTGAGCCACTGTCGCCCACGGGAGAGTTCATCGTTGCAATTCAGAAAACTCCAAGAGGTGTAAATACTTTTGTATGCCACTGCACAGCCTGTGATGATACTTAGCGGTGAAATATCCTCAAAAATCTCCTTTGGGTAATTCCCCTCTCGCTGTTGTCAGAGAGGATCCTGATACATCAAAGCTCAGTGTGTCTGGGAAAGCCTGATTTTCTACCTGGAGCTGCTTCACTCTGCTCTGCAGGGAGCAAAGGAGCTGAAACAGAGAGACGTCTGAGGGGACGTGTGCAGCAGCGCAGACCACTGCATGATGCAAGGGGGAGCAAACAGCCTCCTGAGACTCCTGATGGAGGAAAGGAGAGAACAGGAACAGAGTCAGCGTGTTTGTTGAAGGAATAGGTGTGAAAGAGCCAAATGCCAACACGTCATCTACCTTTGCGCCAGACATGGTGCTGCCGTCGGGTCTTGCTTCTTTCATCTTAGATGCATTTCTGTAAAAGCTGCCACAATGAATAAAAAAAAACACCAGTAGGAACGTACATGTTTAAGCCTACAGGTAACGACGCATCTACTGTGCAGTTTTAGATTGAAACGATACATTTTATATTAGCTGGTTAGTTACTGTGTTATTCGTTACCTGCATCTCATCAGCGTCGTCTTGCACCTGTGGGGTGGAAAACGTTTTGAAAGTGTTTTCATGGGCGCAGAGCCACGCCTGAAGTGAAATCTGCACGAGACGAGGATGATTTTGCGTCACCTCTCCAGATCAGCCGTCAGCTGCTCGGCGAAGCCGTCTGCGAGGCGAGCCGCAGACCGCCGCCTCCACTGAGCCGTGTTGATCTGAAGCCGCCTCGGCTCCTGCTCCCGGGCCTTCAGCTGCCCGCAGAGAGACGCCGCCGCCCCTCCCTCAGACCCAGGAACACGTCTCAGACTACACAACTCCTCAATGTGCTCCTCAACACGAGTTAGAATAGAAAAAGAATTTCAGCAACTGCATAAGACTATTTGTGTATGCTTACAAAAAAATGCGTTTGCATTCAAAGATTGCACCTGAATAAGACGTGCCTTTAAAGCTTGATCGTTCTCTTGCCTGTTCAGTTCTTGCTGCTGAAAGGAATATTAAAACACAGACATGCATTTACAGCGAGTGCCTCAAAGACATCACTCTTGTCCTCTGTCAGCATTTTGTCATGTTCCAAAGCAAATATTTTATACTATCTTAGGAGGATTTTAAAAGCTCAATCAACACAGACAGCGCATAATTAAGAAGCTGATTGAAAAAAGATACTTTACATTAGTAACAGAGATGAAAACAGTCTGAAAAGTGTGGCATGCACTTGTTTTCAGAGAGTTCTTAATATAAGTCAAGTTGGGGAGACTGCGTCGTGTGGTAGACGAATCAAAACGTTTTGAATGACTAGAAAAACACCCGACTTCATCCTGAACACACCATCGCCATCCCGAAATAGAGTTGGCAGCATCATGCTGCGGGGATACTTTTCACCAGTAAAAACATGGAAACTCAAGAGTTTGGAGATGAATACAGAGCAAACCCGGAAGAAAATTTCTTAAAGACAGCAAGACTTTGGTAAGATGTGTTTTCACCAACACTCTCCCATCCATCCTGGCTGAACGAGATTTAAATATTTTGCAAAGAAAATATATTTGAAACTCATGCATCATTTTTTTTCCCATTTCACAGCTTAGTACAACTTTGTGATGAACAGTCACTCAAAAGCCCGATAAAACACATTAGCGTTTGTGCAGCACAACTTAATATGAAGCTGCCAAAGTGGGAATACTTTTGCCGTGAATCTTAGAAGTCCTCAGCTCCTACCGTCACCGGCTGAGCTTCTTCCAGCTGTCTGTAGAGCTGCAGCTCCCTCATCAGGTCGTCTGTCTCCACTTGCAGAGAGTCTCGTTCCTCCTGCAAAGCCGTCAGCTGCAGCTCCTTCTGCGCCAACATTTCGCCCAGCATTCCCACCTCGACCCGACATTCTCCCAGTATGTGCTGGAGCTCACTGACTTGAGCATCAGGGGGCTAAAAGTGAGAAGCAGAAAAGCAGAAGCAACATGTACCCTTTCACCCATCGGCATCTAAAGTAAAAGAGATAAAAACATTACAAGCTGGTGAAATATTTATGTTAAATATCAGAATGCTGCATTAATCTGAACTGGAAAAACAAAAACAATGTATTTTTGAAACTCCTCAACTAGCACTGCATTTTGAACAGAAATCATTGCAGTAGCTCAGAAACACTTCTAAAAAACAAGCAAAAAACTGCACAGCTTTTTATTGCACCGAAAAAAAATTAAAGAAACATCTAACCAAGATCCAGAAAACTACTGCCTTCTAGACAAAAACCCATTTTTGGACGGACTACAATAATGAGGGAGACTGTGATCTGATCGATGACGAAGAACAAATGAAAACTGGATATTAAACAAAACCAAACAATAAGTGATTCAACTTCTGAATAAAACATTTGATTTTATTCATAGGTTGCAGGCGCTAACAAATCCTTCCAAAATTGTTTTATTCATATTTTGCAAGGGGTTTGACTTTGATGGTGAAAGAAGAGAGTGTCACATCCTCAGTCTGATGCCTTTTCTCCAGCTGTTTCTGCTGACATGCACATCTGTTCAGCAGTGAGCTCCCTGCCTCCGCGGCCCTGTGCAGCTCCTCATGAAGCTCCTCCAGCTGCTGCTCCAGGAAGTCATTAATGAGTTACAAACATTTTCCAAACACATTCGCAGAGAAACAAATACATTTTTGCTCCCAATTTTGTCAAATCCAAGACAAATATTCACTCTGCTAAACTGGAAAAACACAAAGATAGCAGCATTCCTAAGATCATTTATTATTTTGTTTTCAGTTGTGGTTTGATCCACTGCAGTAACGTTTTAATACGATTCTGCTTGAGAAACGGTGCGAGAACGGAAGAAATCAAATTAGTCGTTTAAAACCAGAAACAGGATTCATTGCTGAACTACCTTCTTCCACCAGACCACAGTTTTCAGATGTGACTCTGTCTGCCTCTGCAACTGCTGTAGCTGGTACCTACACACACACAGTCACATTGTTTCACTGTAACCAAAACACAAGCACGTTGGTGAAGATTTAACAGATTATTTCTCTGACCTGCTGTTTCTCAGAACAAACTCCAAAGATCTTTTCTCCTTCTGCATCCAAGTCGTATCTGCAGATAGTTGCTCCAGCTGCCGAACGGCTTCCTGCATCATAAGCAATAAACTGAGGCCTCAAACTACAGTTTTAGACTTATGTCCTTTTCTTAAACTAGGCAACACACCTTCTTTTTCTGCCGGAGCTCAGAGAGACAAAGCTCAACTTCTTTCAGCTGAACCCACTTTGATCTGAGTTTCTTCTCCTCGTTCCCGCATTTCTAAACAAAAAGCAAAACATTATTGCTGCAGACACGCGGGACGATTTCTGACGAATATTGTAAAGGGTGAGCTCTATTCTTACACGACGGAGGTCAAAGACTTCCTCTTTCATGTTGATGCAGTCTGACAGCTGCCTCTCCGATGTCTTCAATGGAGTGGACATCCTGATGAGGTTTTTAAACTCTTCACTGCCGTCTTTATTTTCACTGAAAAAAATGAATAAATACAGGCGTGAGAAACTGAAAAACAAGGGAGTCACCAAACCTTTAAAATGTTTAAAATCACAAGATGTTGAATAAAAAAAAAAGAAGTCTTCTGCGTACCTGTTGATTTTTCTGTTGTTCTGCTTACTGTTGGAGGATGCAGAAAACCTTTTCTTCTGCTCCCGTCCATCACAGAATCTCCTAGCTTTTTAATTATAACACAAACAGCTTGCTTATTGTTTAATAAAATGTAGTCTTTGTTGTTTTTTTTATTTATTTACCTGGTGTAAACCGAGTTTCTCTCTCTTCTTCTCCAGCTGAGTCACTGTCACAGTGTTCGACGCAGCTGTCATTCGAATCACCAACATCCTTCATGAAGGAGCAACACCCTTGTGAGGGAGCAAAAAAGGTTACAAACATGTTTATGGAGTGTTGAATATATTTATTTTAAAACATGTTTTGTATTTGTTTTAATTTTTATTTAAAGTTCTGCATCCAGCATTTTTTGGGTGTCCTTAACGTTTCCTTTTTGGCTCCTGCTGTGCCTACCTGTCCATCTGACCTGCTGGCTGACCTGTTCAGTGACGTCCAGGTCAAGATTGCCATCAGTCGACATGTTGCCAAAGCTCCATGTTGCAACTCCTGGAACAGAAACAAAACAGAAACTGGCATCCTTAAAGATCAGGGTTCATACAGTTTAGTCACAGAACTACATTTTTCCAAATTCAAATTCGACCTGTTCAGATTGCACATGGAGGAGGAAAACCTACTGGAATTTCTTCTTGCCAGAAAATAAAAGCTAGTAAAAAAAAATCCCAAATGAGCGCAATTACTATAATTAGAAACAATACTTTGGCATTATAGCTTCAGAACAACGGATTTGAAGAAAGAGACATCACAGAAAACACAAGGTAACAAAGTGAGAAGCTGCTGAGGCTGTAACTCTGATTAGTGTTTGGGGAGGAAACGAAGCGAGCCGAAATAAACCGAGTCAACACCAATAAACCGAGTCAACACCAATAAACCGAGTCAACACCGTCACCGAGTAAAGTTTTTACAGCCAAGACCTTGTTTAGAGGCTTTGAGCCTTACAAGCTGATCAGTAATATAATCCTCTTTGTTTTTCCTTTCGCAACATCTAGAGGTTTCAAAAGGAGATGCAAAAGCAGAAATGGTAGAACAAGGGTTGTTGAAGGCAACACGAAATCTTCTTTGTATTAAATGTAAATGCAATAGAGGCTTTGACAGATAACCGATGAAAAGCAAAAGTAAAGTCTGATTAAAAGTAATTCAATAAAAAAAATCAACTCAAATAAATAATAATAATAATAAAACTTCAAAAATACGTGATTAATCCCAAAGGGAAGTTAAATGTTGTTGCAGCTCATCAAGATTCTTCAAAGGATAAAAGAAAAGGACAAACTCTAACAAGTCAAACACAATAATTATGCCACTGTAGTGAACCTGATTTGAACCAAAAACACGTTTCAGGAGAAACAGCTCGACGTCCATCTGTGCAGGGGAGCATTTTTTTTCCCGCCTCATTCAAGCCACCTGGAAAAATTCAGAAGACGCATGACGACATCTTGTTGCCAGGTTGCACCAACCCCTGCTGCGATCTCCAGGCCTCTGCGGCGTCTTGTTTCCCTCTCCGGCTCCTGCCTTCTCATTACGGCCCCACATATTTTCTCCACGGCTGTCAGAAAGAAACGCACCGTCTTCCCTTTCTGGATCAGATCTGTTCGACTGTAAACCACGAGCCATCACCGTGTCGCTTGTTTCCGACCTTCTTTCCTCTGGACGTTGCCAGTTTTGATCACTTTCACGAGTGTCACTGTCGGAGATTTCTGTCCGCTCTGTCCCTCTGTTCTCGCTGTCTAATAGGTCCGTATTTCCAAATGGAGACAGGTCTGTCGTCTCCTCTGTGAAGCCTCGTCCAAATTCCTCAGAGCAGATACTCTCTGAAAGAGGAAGTGTCTCTCCAAGAAGCCTCTGAAGCCTCCAGGCGACCTGATCCCGACAAAATGTACTTTCTTCTTTGGCCCTGAGGATTACATCCAGACTTCCTCTGGTTCCCTTGTTATTAACAGAAACATCCCAGAAGGTCAGCGTATTTTCTGTGGGAGAGAAGAAAACATTGCAACTACAAATTTCAATGTCATTCACTTACATTATGAGAGGAAGAACTAAAATTAGTGCATTATTGTGGAGTTGATGCAAAAATGATGTGTGATTTACTTTTTTTTCTCTTTTTTCAGAAATAAAAGCTGGAGCCTTTTTGATATATATGTATATAAAAAATGGAAAAGTTAGTCTAGAGGTGCAAAACTGGTGGAAACTTATACCAAGACTTGAAGTAGAAATACAGCAAAAATGGGTTCTTGAAGGTGTGTTGAGTTTGTTTTAAACAAAAGTAAATAAATAAATATTGATATTTTGTGTACATCCTCATAATGTTGCTTAACCCTTTGCTTCAACACCTAGTAATTCATTTCTGCATGCATATGTGCCTCCAACGAGACAAAAGGGCAAACGTTTTGAAAGAATGTTTTAATAAAAATATCACCAGTGATTTTCTTTATCACTGCAATGCGCAATGAAATGCAGGTTTTATTAGTTTGAGTTTTGTTAAGAGATCCATCCCCACTCAGAGCAGCTTATAAAACCAAACATCTGTTGTCACTTGTGTACAAAGAAAACTCACTTATTTTCTGGTGAATATATGGCATACATTACCGTTTTTGCCAGTTTTTGATGTAGGACTCACATCACGTTTTGGTTTTGGAGACATAATCTACAAAAAAAAAGGAGCAAGGATATTTGCTGAAATAACTTAGTTAAAATATTATGGGAGAGAAAATGGCCCAAAAAAAAGACCATTAGCAGACCTGCAGCTGATCTAGTTGTCGATCTATCTCATCTAGGAGGAGGTCACAGTGATCCGGTCTGGGAACGCTGTCTTTTTGATCTGCAGCTAAGAGAGGAAACAGCGGTAAAACTTAAGGAGCAAATTTACAACAGCGAGCAATGAGGAAAACTTTAAAACTTCTGACCGGAGCAAAGAAGTTTGCTGGTGTCTTCTGTGTCTCTCCCCTCATCGTAATGGCCAGCCATGGCCCAACTCTGCAGAGAAACATTCAGCTGTTTTTCTCATGCCAAATAGATTTCTGTTCCCAGTATGAACCAGTGTTTCAACCAGGACCGTCAGCCATGATTCATGTGAGAGTGAGGAATGTTGTTGCCCAGTTGACATGGAAACCTGGTCAGCTTGTTGGGAAGCTCTTTCACCAAGGAGACAGCAGACTGTCTCAGCTTCTCTCTCACTGTTAAATGAGCTTTAAAGACAAAGGGCGTAATGTTTTATTTAAATGCCTTAATACAAAGATTTTGCATTGATTTGAAAACCTCTGTAGTTTTATGCTTAAAACAAAAACAAACTCAAACTTGTGGGGTTTTTTTAATCTACGGACAAACTTGATTTGGTGCCGACAAACTTATTAAACACCTATTAGCTCCCCTGGATGCTGTTGGAAACTGTTAAGTAGCAAAATGTGGATTGGTAAATGTCAGAGCTAAGGAAGAAAGAAATATAGAGAGAAAGTAAGAAAAAGAAAAAGCAAGCAAGAGAGAACTTACTATTTGTTGCCTTGTCGCTTACGTTTAAGCAGACAAAGTCAGTAAAGTTGGTCCAGATCCTGATTCCTAAAGAAAACCTGCTGCTTCTCAGGGGAAATCTGGGAAAACTAGTTGCTATGGAAACACTTAAACAACTCCCACTTGCACATGTGCAGTGAGAGCTGAAGGGAAAATGGGCACCAACATTAGTATCATAGTTTCTGACTAGAATCCACAGGGAAAACTAATAATCCAGGACAGTTATTGGACTTTTAGGGACTTTCTGCTGTACATTTGACCCTCACAAAAAATATTATGTAAAACAGATTTGCTTGAATGGGGTAAACAGCATAAAATGCATATCATTGTTGACTCACACAGTCGAACCAATGCACACGTTCCTCTGAATCAGAAAGCAAGCACCAAGTCAATTATTAAGAAAAATGTGTTAGAGAATAGAAATGAAAATGAGACTAAACTTAAATTTCCCCTTCGTCTCTTTTCAGAGCCCACAATGGGAAAACGGTTCATATGTATATTGACTTTTGGAAGGTAAATCAACTGTTTTGTTGTTATAAGCTGCTGAAAGTTTGACACATCAGACTTTAATTTCTCCTGGCGGTGTTCTAGAGGCATATATCATGCCTCTAGTTCACTAATATTCTCTGGGTTTCTGTGCCGTCATCACCATTTTAAATCTTAGCAGAGACGTCTAACAAAATTTATGTCTGGTCACTGTGACGACGGCTCCAGCACAAAGACTCTCATTCCTACAAAGGACTTCTTTAAGATATTCAGGCAAAGCTGATAATACCTTCATTGCAAGGAGAGGGAAGTCTGGACTCACTTTTGTATTTTATATTGGTCTGGACATATTGGACGGGTCCATAAGCAAATAATTTAAAAGGTTATTGTCATATATCAGACATTAGTGTCTTTTGTAGAATAAATGATTTGTCTGACACTTTAAATGCTAATTTTGCACTTAAGGAAAATTACATTTGCTGCTGGACGTTTATCATTGTAAAACCTCAGAGGAAACAACTTGAAGGCAAGAGGCATTTTTATGGCATTTTCAGTCACAAAAATAGGCAAAACGAATCTTCAGCCCTCATCCTTTTATTCTGCCACAGATCTGAGAGGCATCTAGTGAGGAGGAACCATCTTCATCTCTCACGAATTATGTTCATTATGGAAACAGCATGAAGGTACCAGCACGCTGTGTTTCCATAATAAAACGCAACATGTTTCATTACTATTGGCACCTTTGAGAAGAAAGAGATGAGAAATTAGTTAATGAAAAACTGTGAAAGGAGTTTGAAGTTTTTCTCCTCTTCGTTTCTCTGAAAAGAAAAGAAGAGGAGAAATGTCTATTTTTTTAGTACTCAAGACACTTTGGGTGTTTTTCCTCCTTTCAAGGCAAAAAGCTGCTCAGTTTGAAGCATCAACAATTTTGACAGACTTATAATCATATAAATTAGAATATATGTCCCGATTAATCTCTTGTCAGATTACAAGTACCTTTACCAGAAGGTATTAAAGACACTTTTCATTGAGCTTACATGTTTGTATTATTTTTTTCTTACTAATCTGATGTAACACTCATAATTTTAAATGCCATGTAAGATGAAAATGATCATAGTTATCAGAAATAAAGACTGGAAACCATCCATGTGCAATTAATCTATAAAATGAGATTCACTTAGTGATGAAGCTTATAAATAATTTTTTTTATTATTTTAATTTATTGAATGGATCTGAACACTCACTGTGTTGTTTCTGGTGGTGCCAAGTACAACACAGGCAACTTCACCATCAGCCACTGAAGTCGTAATATTCTGAAACTACTGATCTAAATAATCCCAAACTGCACATCACAATTAAAATGTATAATAACCCAAACATAACATGAAGCCATTTTCTACTGCACTTCTTGTTTTTGCTTCACATTGTCAGGTGCATCGTGGGATTACTTGGGCCACATGTCCCTCTGTGAATGATCTGTTCAGCTCACTTTTCTTTTGTTCAGAGAGTGAATCTCAGAATCAAAACACCTCAAAGCGTATTGTCCATTTCTCTCATGCCTGCATTCATCCATTGCTGGTTTAAGAATTACTTCATATTTTGGATTAACTAATATAAATTCTCACTACTCTTCATTTTATGGTTTTGAGAGAGCCAAGACAATTTGGGGGTTAAACTCTGCAGAGGATTCGGCCGCCTCCTCAGTTGGGTCAAATACCTGGATGTCATTATGGGTTTATCCTGGGCTTTTGTTCCTGCTGTTGGCAGGCAGATTAGTAGAGGTCTGATTTTCTATTTCCATGTGGCACTGGGCTTTCTTGTGGTCCCATGTTGGATTCCAGGGGAACCACTGCAGTCAGTCGGACCCAAAAGCTGCTTATGGGTAACCAACCTGCTGCCATGATCCTCTTTCTGCCTCTGGGTGGAAGAGCTGGTGGAGGCGTTGAAACTCAGCTGGGTGTTGTCTTTCTTTGAAATCGTATGGTTTGGCCTCTGGAGTGTGTGTCATGTTCATATTTATATATATGAATATACAGTTCTGGAAAAAATAAGAGCCCACTGCACTGAACCAGACTGAAAATCCACCAAATATTGACTTCTGAACTCTTCCTGAGTTAAAAAATCAGTATTGTTGTTTCTAAATAAATATGAACTTGTTTTCTTTGCATTATTTGAAGTCTGAAAGCACTGCATCATTTCTCACTTTCTGCAAATGAATACTACATTTCTGCTTGTAATTTCTGAGACATGTTGTCAGTAGTTTATAGAATAAATGAACAATGTTCATTTTACTCAAACATTACGTAAGAGGATTAGGGCCACCGAAAAATTAGGGCCATCGGTGGCCCTAATCCTCTTCCGTACAAACATAAACCTATAAAAATAAAATCATTGAAACTGATCATTTTGCAGTGGTCTCTTATTTATTTTTTTCCAGAGCTGTGTCCACAATTAAATTATGAGAGAATAATCATTGGAAGGACTTTGATTCATTAATGTCAAGCCATTATTAAATAAGCTCACAGAAGTCATTTTATGATCTTGTATTCTCAAACCAAAAATCTTTTTCAATCAATCCAGACAAATGGGAAGGATATTATTTTCTCCACATCATCACATCAGAGAAAAACATTTCTAACATGTGAGCCTTAAGGACTCTATCAAAAGCACATTTTATTGTGTTAAGACAGTTTTTTGGCCAAATTACATGTTTCTCAAGGTTAACTCAGACAAAATCAGTTCAGGTTAGAAGTTAAAAGTGACAATAAATCCTTCAGGCTCTCTGTAATTTCTGTACAGATACTCCACACATAGTTTAGTAGAACTATTCATCATTTTTACAATATTATGACAAAATATTCACACAAATTGACTAGACGGTAGGTACAATTACCTCCAGCCGCAATTTCTACATTCCTAACAATAATTACAAAAAAATACTAACTATTTTTCTTTTTTAAAACTCTTGTCACCATAGACTCATAGTGCACAGGTCAGGGGACTCGTTCCCTTATTCAGTCAGTTAAAGGCAAAAAGACTCTGTGTATCTTTGTGTGCCGATCCCAGATCAGCATGTTCGCGAACAGTGAAGGAGTTATGATTTGGTGTGGAAGCAGCAGCAGCAGCAGCTGAGGCCGTCCTCTGTGGCTGCAGCCGACCGCACAGTGGAGTGCAACAGGAACCAGCCCCGTCTGCCTCTGCAACCATCTTTACCCGCCTGTCAGCTGAAGCCCCTCACCCCCTGCAACGCAGACAGCTCCAGGCTCACACATGGGTGGGATTCCCTCCAACCTCAGAGCCACTGCTGATGGAAGAGTTGGTGGGATTCGAGTAAGAAACACCAACAAGTCGCAGGCTGAATGATCAGTCAGTGATAAGGTGCAGATTTTTTTTGTACAATCACCAAGGGGTTACAGAGGGGCATGGCTGTGTGTGAGTACCAGAAAACAAGATAAAGGTAAAACATGCACAGAGGGGATATTTCTAAATATCAAATCAGGCCATCTGCACTCACTTTGAGTCCAGCGGTTTGCAACCTTTTTGAGTTTCAACACCGTGGTCGACGCCTGCGATTGTTGGCACAAGTGAAAATGGTCAATGAGAAAAAAGTGCAAAAATGAAAAGGTTTTTGATTCTATGATCAGATAAACCCTCGAGTTGCACCCTCTGTTTAAATCTGACAATTAAAATCTATTCAGGAGGCTACAGGTTAATTCACAACTCCGTCAATTCAAATCTGCATGTTTACCATGACATTCCTTCATCACTTGTAAAAAAAAAAAAAATACACTCTAACCACTGCACAGCTTTCTATTTTTGTTTTGATTATTAGGTATAATAATAAATTATGGAGATAGTTATAAAATGCTCAGCTCCCATGAATGATTGTATATGTACAGAGTTTGAAATTAAACCCCTTTTCTATTCATATTGTTTGAATGTCGGCCATAAGCTGATAAAATATGGTGGATTGGGACTTCGGGAGGACCTGAGCAATATATTATTTCTACAACAATGTGTTGTAAAAGTAATATATTATTTCTACAAGAATATGTTGTAGAAGTAATATATTATTTCTACAATAAAGTCATGTCTGTTTATGACAGAAATGACTTTAAACCATTTTTCATCAAAGCAGGTGTGAAACGCTCTCCAGATGGATAGAGACTGAAACTTGTTTGGTGCAAAAATATCCTTCAGCAGAATAAATTAAACCATAAAAGCTTCAAAGATAAGTTGTGGCAAAGAGGTGAAGTGACAGGCCCTCATTTAGTAGCATAACATCGCTGAAGGTAACTGAAAACACTTTCAACTCCAATATGTAAAAACATTGAATCTATTGTTTTCTACATTGTTCTCCAGCCGCCACGGCTCTCGACTCACGAGTTGAGAAGCACAGCTCCAGTCAAGCACAGCGAAAAGTGCTTTCAAAGATCTTAATGAAGAGTTCAGTAAATGTGAAATAAATGTTGTAATGTGGCACTAATGTAGAACGTACTGTGTGCCACCTAAATGTTTCCACCACTCCTATATAATTTAGCTAATCACTATCACAAATGGAAAAATATCTGAAGGATCTTTGGATGATGGATCAAAGAGGCAACTTTAATTTAAAATATTTATATAAAGTATCCATTAAATGTAATTTTTCTCTGATTACATGAAGGGTCTCTTAAAAACAAAAACTGCATCTCTATAGTCATGAGTTAAGAGAAACACCAACTTCCACTTCAAATAAAAATAAAATAGCTTTCTGGCATGTGATATATCAAACTAAATAAAAAATCTATTTGTACAAAATCTGACTAACTCATTACTTTCACTTAATTATTTACTTATTTAATATATTGTAGTAGAGTTTTTTGTTTGGCAGCCTGGCATTTATATTTTAAAAACTATTTACTTCAAAATTCAGTTTTCCTCTTTAATGATTTTCCTATAATTGCACTTGAGCTGTCTGATCTGCATTTTAAACTCTGTTAACTCTGTTCAGTGTATAGCATATCATTGGTCTTAGCAATATTTTTAAAACATTTTTTTGCAAATCAACCTGATTGTAATCTTCTCCATGCAATCAGGGAGTTACTTTAGGTTTTATAGTTAACTGGGATTACTGAGATTAAGGATTTTACTGATTGACATGTGAGGACGTTTGTAAGAGGAAATGCTGACGTGTGAATTCAACACTGCTGTGTTTCATTGTGGCTCCTGATAATTTCTCCACACCAGTAAGAATCGGCATTCACGTGAAATTTCTGTCCAGCTGCTGTTAGTCTGTGGTGGAGTGAATTCTGGAAAAGTGCACTGAGTTTATTTGAGGAGCAGCAGAGAATCAGCACTGTGCAGGGAGGACTGCTGAGGACTTCTAAGTTCAAAATAAACAAAAAACACTTTTGGAGGTAATGTGTAATCAGATATTGTGTGAAACACACTTTCTCACACTCCTATAAGTCCTTGTGGTGCACACAAGTCGGCTTTGTTCTACGGCCCGCAGCCCAAAGGCCGGGCGGCTCCCCGTCGGTGTCATCTGAGACGAGCTCCTGAGCTAAAAGATTTCAGGGCACATGCTCCAGTCCTGTCTCTCCTTCGACTCCCAGTAACCTCCCTTGTACACAAAGTTCAACTCCCCGGTGATCGAGTCTCTCCTCTGGTGAAACCACAGCGGCTGGTAGCTTTCATAGTCTCTGCCTGAGGATGAAGCACAGATTTTACTTCAAAAAACTCTGTCCAGAAATCACAGAGAGGAAAAGGCACACTTGCAAATAATTACTGAGGAAAACAGAAATGTGTTTAAATGAGAAGCAACCGGTGTCTGTGCACTACATTTGGGTCAGCTCCAAATGTGGACCAAGCTGCAACAAGATTGAATGAAGATTTTAAGGAGCGAAACATCAAACAAAAAAAATTAAGATCAGAGAAAAATAAATAAAAAAAATAACATAGTCATCTTGGAAAGGAGGAGAAACTTTTGATGTGCGAGTTGTATTTCTGACAAATATATCTAAAATAAGCTCATCATTTGTTTTTTAAAAATTGTGCATCAATTGCCTACTCAAAAGAAACCCTCTTCCACTTCCACTTGTTTTTTTAACAACTTAAAAAAAAAGAAAACTGAGGTTTTATTTGTGGATCAAAACAAACTAGTGCTCTGTTGTGAAGTGGAAAGTAACTGATGGTTCTACATTTGATTACAAATTAAAATCTAAATTAGCTGCTTTAAACCTCTGCAAACTTTTACCATTGAGCTGTCTGGTGCGTTTCTTCGTTTTAAGCTTTCCTACTTTTATTCAAGTGTATCAGAGTAAAGAAATGAAAAGTAAAAACAGAAAAAAAAATCGAGAAAACCATACATCCTCTTCCTTACTGAGCACAGGCATTGCTAAAAGTACACTGCAGGTTCTAGTTGTAATGTGACAAAATCTGAAAGGATTCAAGGGGTATGAATGCTTTTGCAAGGCTCTGTACTCATGTTTAAGTCGGCATGTATCCTAGGCCAGTTCTGAATGAAAATGCACACGTATGCAGGAAAAAGTCATGTGTTTTCCTGAGCTGTTATTTTAGAAGTCGACATGAGAAGAGTATCATGCAGATCCAGAGGCAGAGCACACAGAGGACACACAAAATGATGGAGAGAGAGAGTGTGTGTGTGGGATGCACAAAAGACGACCCCCACTCACCAGAGTCATAATCACACTCTGACCATCAACAGAGGGAGGAAAAGAAAGACAAGTCATGGGTACATTGAATAAAAACCTGCATTTGTCCAACAGGGACAGTCTAGATGAATCGTTCCAGGTCTGGGTTAGGGATTTTAATAAAGAAATCCACCCACAAACATTTACTTTTCATCTCTTCATTTATATATTTTAAAATAAGTTTTACATCCAAACAGGCTTTGGACCAAAAGCAAAAAAAACCCCTGCTAAATGAAGCTCACTTCCTTCAAAAACCAAACTCCTCGCTATATAAGTCGTACCTTCATCCAGTGCATCTGTGGCCTCTGCTTCCCTTCGCCGTCTCACAGCTCTCTGTTTCTCTTCCAGCCTCTGTTTTTCGCTGTTCGCCTCGTCCCACCCGCCTTCCTCCATCAGCCTCTGGTCGGGTCTCAGCCGGCTGTCGGTCAGCGCCACCCCGTCCTCCGGCTCGTTCAGCACCAGAGCCAGAGAAGAGAAGTAGTACATGTTCTCAGCGTTTTCCCTGACGGAGTAAGAGGAAATTAGTCGGAGTCACATTGCGATGTTTTACATTCAGCAGTATTGATTGGACGTCACAGCCCTTTTCTCAACAGCTGTGACTCATAAGTAACAGTCGTCTGATTTGTGGAGCAGGGGCTTACGGTAGAGGGTATTTCTTCCACAGGAGTTTGGGGGGTAAGGTCTGATAGACTGTCTTCTGCTTTTCTTCCATTCCGCTGCTCCCTTCGCTGCTCTGAATGATCTTAGCACTTTCCATTTTTTCATCCCATGTACCAGAGAGGATGTAATGAGCCTCGCCTTCACTGTCTGCTACCACACCTGTTACCTGGGGGGGAGACGGTAGCATGTACATTGTCAGAAATGTCAAAGCACGCTACTGAAACTTAAGAAGATTACTGCAAAACTCTACCAAACGTAAGCATGGCCACAAAAATGCTGTCCAAACTTAATTGATTTAACATGTAATGTTAAAAAATGAATCTCAGGCTGCAATATACATGTTTAGTACATACAGCAGCTTCCAGAGTCAGTCCTTGCAACTATAGCTGCAAGTCTTCAGAAGAAGTCTCTACCAACTTTGTACAAAACTGTAATTTGTGCCCATTTTTCTTTGCATAAAATCTGAAGTCCTGGACAAACAACACATGACCAGATTTGATCTGAACCTAAAGTGTTTCAGCTAAGTATCTGCAACTTCCAACATGAAGATTAGCCCGTATTTAACACCATGTTTTCTCAAAGTCTGACCAGTTTCATGTTCACACTGAAGAAAAGCATTCCCACAGCAGGACACCTCCTGGGTTTCTTTTTGCCACTCTTTCATAAATTCCAAATTTGAGTCATTCTTTGAGATTGGTGGTTACGACGTCACACAATGTAAAAAGGTTTTCTAGCAAGAGGCGGCACTGTACAAATGTACCTCTAACTGTTCGATTAGAACTATGAGCAAAGTGTGTAACTTTAACCCTTTACCTTTCGTGCGACATCCCTGGAGAAATAACTGTAAGGTATAAACTTCAGCTGGCACGTCTCCTTCGTCGTGTTATTGAGGATTTCAATGTCTCCCGACTGAGTGAACACATAGGGAACATTATTAATGAGGGAAAACACTCGCATAATTACACCACGACTAAACAACAAATTTTCATCACATTTTCTATTGAAAATGTGATGTCCTAAAGCACCCGTCCTAAAGCACCCGTTCAGTCTTCTCTATTAATCAGCTTGATGCTATAGTGCACACAGAAGTGTTCTATGCACTTCCAATTAACAAGAAAATATTTAATTAACCATCAGCAATAATTGCAATAGAGAATGTGCTGTTTTTAAATCTGCTGCCATCCTTTTTCTCATCTTCCTATGCAAGTTAGACACATGAATACATGTCTAACGTGAGTTTAAAGGTGAAGAAAAACAGCCCAGTTACTTATATTACTTATGCTGTTGACCTAAGTTTATGTGTAATGGCATGAGGTGTGTAAACACAAGAAATATTACTTTTGCCATGATGCCACATTTTTGTGTAATTGTTTTTCTTTTCCGCTGACCTGCATATCTAGATTTCAAAGCTCTTTACAGAGTCTATTAGTGCCTCAGAGTGTTTAAATAATTAGCGGCTAAAGTAAACAAAAACTAGGCCATGCTGCTGTTAGATGGGGCGCTAGCATTTGGCATGCCGAGGTGAGTGAAGCTCGAATAATGCAGACAGACCATCGCCTATTAGTAGCTCAAACTCTAAAACATAAGATTTGATAAGGCAAACCAAAAGTCAAAGACAAAACTAAGTTCTCTTTTAGATAAGAAATTAAAGAATGAAGTCTGGAAATTCAAAAACATATCCACACTCATTTTCCCCATCCTTATTTAGAAGATTCCAGGTTTTTCATACTCCATGGCCGCCCGTTTTCATAATCTGTGGGTGAGCTCATAATCTTGGCAGCTTCAGTCTTGCTGTGTAGACATGAAGAACGACTGAACTGTTACTGCAGCAGTACGCAGTACCAGTCTGCTTTGGGCCAATTAAGACTTGACCTATAACAGGTTGCTGCATTTACATGGGCAGCCGGCCTCTTACAGGACTATCCTCTTTCAGCAGAGTCTGTTGGAAGATTGTATCTGTACTTAAAGGGCAAATAGTGTCAAATTTGGCAGCATAATTAATACCATAAGTGTTATTCAGGCCTCAGAGCAGAAACAATGTTCCTTTGCACTGAGACTGCAGATGGCTCAAGCGTCTGTCCCATAAAAAGTATTCAAGATGTCTAAATCTTGAATACTTCAGACCCAAAATAAGATATTCTGGGTCTGAAGGACATAACAGGGCATAGGTAGCTTCCTGTAAGAGCTGTGGGAGGCCATTAAAGTAAAAGGTCTGAAATGTTTCCCCATCCAGAATTAGCAGCAAATCTATGGACAAATTAAAACTCATTATCAAAGTCATCATAGTTACCACGACTAGTTTTATTTATTTAGCTGTTTAACTGATCGGGCTGTCTGACAACAGTTTGTAGTTTTAATATCTAAGTTGTTCACTTATCTTTTTCAGCAGCAGATGGCAGCAAAAACATGTGATTAAAAACAAGACAACACACATGTCCAAGACATTCAGGCTATTGAAGCCTTTAGAAATACAGAGAACGCATAAATATTTCCTGTCACATTCCCCTTCATGTTTTTCTCCAAGGTTGCAGACATATAAAAAGACACTAACAGGCAGAGCAATGTCCTACAAGATAGCAAAAAAAAAAATTAAATCAGGGGAAGGAAAAGAAATGGACCCAGGATCGCCCTCTAAAACATGTTTTTTAGGCTCTTAATAAAGGTCAATGTTTAAAATTAATCCATGTTTCACTGTTTGGTACTCTGCACTACATACATTTACAAAATAATAAAAATAATAATAATAAAAAACAGGATAGACTTGAAGGTCATGTACTGCAGAGAAACGACTCGTTCACAAAGAGAGGAGCTCAATAACCTGGTCAATCCACAGTTTCCCCACAATGATGTTGTGCACTGTGGATGTAACCTTTCGCCACACATAGTGGTTCCCGCTGGAGTGGAAATGCAGGTGAATGGCACCTGGAGACACAAAAGGACAAAGTAATATTACAGGAGGGAATCACTACAATGGCATTGTTAAGCTTCCTGCCGTCATAAAAGGTGAAATGATGATTATAGGATTGGATTTGTGATTCAAAAATAATTTTTTCTAGTATTTATTGCTCTGCGCAGAATCACTTTTATCTACATCCAGTAAGACATAACCCCAGCATATTTATGACATCCATTTCACGAGAAATGATGCCCATTATTTTTCTTTTTATCACACAGAAGCTGTCCAACACCAAGTGAATAAAGTCAGGCAGATGCATCACTGGGCTGATTCAAAACCAAACAAATCTTTTTTCTATTTATCTGAACCAACAAACCTCTTTGTCTTTCTAAGCAATACAGATAATATATTCTGCTTTGGTTTTGTTTTTGCAGATGAAACTCTAATTTATACAAACAGGTCTGTTGTTTACATCGTTTGTGCCAATGCTGCTAAACAACCCTAGAAGAAAAAATAAGTTTTTTTTGACACAAAACATTAATTTCTATTACCCAATTCTAAAACTCTAATGTAAATCTACGTGCAGTCTGATTGGAACAGATTCCTGAGTTTGCACGTTTCTCACCAAATCCATAACAACGGTTTTTGCGGACAGGGAAATGTCTTACCCAGAGGCATAACGGAGAGGTATTTGCCACGGAACTTGCTGGCAATGGTGATTTCCTGCCTCAAGGTCCAGCCTCTTTGGGAAATCACGTGATGTGCAGCTGCAGGCGGGTGATGGCTCACCTGAGCAGAAACAAGGACATAAAGGCTAAAGGACAAAGAATGAAATCACTTTATACTATTTTAAAATGCCTCCACCCGTTTGAAAAATAGGACCTGACACCAGTTTATGAGTCAAATGTGCGTAAGCACGTTGGGAAATGTGTAAACAAGTTTTTTCCTGTAGCTGTTACCTGCTCACACAGTGAGCGGTAGCCAAATTCCTCTAGGCGGTCGAGCTCAAAGGTCTCTCCCAGGAGGGGGTTGAAGGGCTTGGCTGTCCGGTGGACAGTGGTGGAGTACGAGGAAACGGAAAAGGCTGCAACGAGGCACATCTGCTCCAGGGAAGACTCGCAGCGCGCCGCCTTGTCTAGAAGCTCGTGATACTCCAGGTCCTCGGTGAGACGTTGCAGCATCGACAGGGGCTCGTTAAAGTTCACCTGTTGGAAAATCACAATTTGTAAAACTCACTACATTTTACAAAACTGTGTGCGTCATGTTGAATGTAAGTATACACTGTTATAATTCAGCCTCTTAATAGAGTTCAAAATTCGTTGTTATAGAAAAGAAATTGAAAATAAAAATCAGAAAAGCATGGTGCGCATTTGTGTTCAGCTCTTCTTTGCCAATACTTTGTCGGACTACCTTACTATGGTTTCAGCTGTGGGTCTTTTAGGATATGTTTCTACCAACTCTACAGATAGGAGTTTAAAACATTTTTGCTCCCTCTTCTTTTCAAAATTTAAGCTCAGTCAGATCAGATGGAGAACATCTGTAAGGATCTATTTTCAAGTCCTGTCATGGATTCTCATTAGGATTTAGGTCTAGACTTTCATGTGATCCCTTGTATCACATGATTTGGCAGTAAACCATCCCAATGCAGCCTGCCTGTATGGTTAGTGTTGTTCTGCTGAAAGGGGAAACTCAAGTCCACTCTCAAGTCTTTAGCCCTGTATTTCGCTCCATCCATCAATCGACTATGACCAGCTTTCTCAACATTAAGTATCCAGACAGCATAATACTGACACTTTATATTTCCCCAAGGAGTTGGTGTGAGTGTAGCACTGTGTGTTCAGATTTTATTAAAATAAATTTAAAAAAAGAAATTATGGAAAATATGTATAATTTTTCTTCTTTGCAAATGCATGCTATTTTATGTTGGTCTATCACACGGGATTAAAATGAAATACTTTGAAGATTGTGGCTCTATTTTGACAAAAAGTGTCTGAATATTTTACATTGCAACATATGTCTCAGACTTACAGGCATCGGGATTTTAGAGAGCTCCTTGCCGATGCAGTTCTTCATGATGCTCCATAAATTTAGGGAATAATTAGGCTTGTCTGCGATACGGGTCCGATTTTGCCTGCGTCGCATCAGCCCCTTCGCTGACACATCATTACAGATTGGAGACATCTGGGACGGAGAGAACAAATAGGAGTGGTCCCAAAAGTTTCAGAAAAATTGTTCCAGTCCCCACAAAGGGGCTTTCAACACGCCACTAGGCTGTGACTCAAATGAGGAAATTTAAAACAGATACTGGGAAAATAGAACAAGAAACAGATCTTTGACTTATTAAAATTTAATGCAATGATGAAACCATATATCTGTGGCACCACAGGGCTGACGACATGATGCCAGGAAACACTGAAATAAGGAGTGTGTGTGTGTGTGTGTGTGTGTGTGTGTGTGTGTGTGTGTGTGTGTGTGTGTGTGTGTGTGTGTGTGTGTGTGT
>CAEGAF010092939.1:0-15553 GCA_903067075.1 Micropoecilia bifurca | reverse complement strand
CATGGTTCCTTTTTCCACATAATGTAACAGTAGTGTTTATGATAAAAAATAAATAAATAATAATTATGTGATCGGTATCGGAATCGGCGATCGGCCCTCAGGGGTGATCGGTATCGGGATCGGCAGGAAAAAACCTGATCGGCACATCCCTACTATCCAGTAATATGAAGCCATTTCCAAACAATTTGAAGCTTATAATTTTACAATAAGATACATTAACATTCATGATAGCTTCCAGTCTTCCCAGGAGGGCATGCACCAGCAGATTGCACCAGCAGATTGTCCCAGAGACATGTTGGACTCTACAGGCCCCAGGAAGCATGTTAAGTGTAAAAGCCCAGTAAAGGAAACAAACTGGAGAAAACCGTCAGGCACGGTAGAGGATGGGCGACGCTTTGGGCTCGTTTCGTTGCTGCAGCCCTGACCATGAACTCGTCTGTACACCAAAGTCCTGTGGAGTCAAATATGAAATCCTCTGACAGCTGAAGTTCAATAATAACCCAATGCTGCTGACAATGAGACTGATAAACTCATAAAGTCTAAAGGTGCTTCTACTAGCTGTTTAGTTTTATTTTTATTTCTGGTGTTATCTTTGGTAAATGAATCGTCAAAGTGAGGAATACACTTTATTCCCACAAGTATTCCCTCATCTGCGTTCATGCTGACCTGAGTTTTAGTGCCATTCCATTAATTCTTATGGTTTAATATGATGTTGGTCGACACTTTGCAGCTGTAACATCTTCTGCTGTTTTTCAAAAGGCTTTCCACAAGGTTTTCTGAGTTTGTTTAAAGGTATATCTGACAACGAGAAGGTTCGGCTCACGCTGTCCACTTTAATTCATCTCCAATATCCAGGCCAGACTCTCTCATTGTCTTTAGTTTGTGCTCTTGTAGGAACATGAAGAGCCCATCCCCAAACTGCTCCCTCAAAGCTGGGAGCATAAAATTCTCTAACAAAACGTTGGTAAGCTGCTCCTCCTTCGATGCAATGCAGCCGGGCAAGTGCTGCTGCCAGACGAGTCTCACCCAGGCCATTGTCAGACTGAAGCAAGCTTCGTCACGCCAGGGAACACGCCTCCATTCCTCCACAGTCCAGAGCCTCCCAACGTTAATAACCTGATGATGTAAGGGTCGGATTGAGCAGCTCATCTGAAGACCCTTAACTAACTCCATTAACAGCTGGAGCTGAAATATTTAGGGTGCATTCACACCAGTTCTGTTTAGAAAGTTTAGAAGGTTTGGTTTGATGTGGAGGTTTGAATTCACAGTCAAACTCTGGTCCGTCTAAAAACCTATGTTTGGTTGAAGTGAACTTTGTTTGGCCAAGAAGACTGGAAACCACTCGTAAAGCAGGAAGTGGACTACAGACCCAGCAGGGCATTCTGGGTAAAAAGAACTAAACAAACATTAAGTCCAGAGCTAGCAGGAGAAATTGCTTGTGGTTTTTTAACCAAAGACAGAAGAAAAATTCTACAACTGCAAAAATCTGATATTACTTCACTTTTGTTTACATTTCTAGAAGAAGGAAGTGTCTTTTTTAGAGGTTTTGTGTTGTTTCCTTCATGGGGTTTTGGTGCAGCGCCCCCATAGGTGAGGAGGGGAACAGGTCGTTCAAAGTGTTCGGTTGGTTTGACAGTGCAGTGATAAAAAAAAACACACAAGCTACAAATGTTACAAATATTGCGATTTTGGTCCCCAATGGAACTGAGTCTTTGTGAAAACACCACTACTAGCAATGAGATTTAACAACTGGACTTATGCAGCATTCTATGATAATCAGCACTATAGTTAACATGTTCACACAGCAGACAAATGTGACGCGTATCCGACATTTTCACAGCACTTTGAACGGCTCAATTCGATATTTTCACTCCCCAAAAAATCAGATTTTTTTTCCACTTCCCTGTGAAACACTAAATTGGATACTTATCCATTTGTTTTCAGATCTGATTGTAGACGTTCTGTCTGCAGTCTCAGTTAAAGTTTCCATGTTTTATTTTATCCGACTTTACTGATGTGAGACATGCATCATAATTCTGCACCAGAAGAAGCCAAACAGCCCATCCTTACATTGTTTTCTAGCTGAAAATCTGTATTTTTAATGGCTCTTTTCCATATTCATACCCAGTTCATTGAATACAATTATCAGATTCTCCAGTCTGATCAGATTGTATGGCCGTGTACCTCCTTGTTTGGTTAACTATTTGTTGGTTAGTATTTTATTTGATAAGTGGTTAGCTAATGAAATATGTATTTTTCTTTCTCTTCTTTTGTTTGCATGTCTCCTGATATCCGTTTAAACTCATCTTCATCACTTGATATCCCATTGTTTTCTTTTATTCTGCACATTTTGCCATGATAACCATATCATTCCTGTTCCTCCGCCCTCCCCTCCCTCATTCCCTGACCTCTGTCTTTCGTCTGACTCGCCTGAATTAAAGTTCCCATGATGCACGGTGCCACCTCCACTGTTTCGTCGGCCTCGACCCCCGTCACCAATGTTCCTTTCGCTGAATCCGCCGCCTCGAATCAGGTTTGCTCTTTCATTTCAGTTCTGTTTTATTTTAGCTCTGTAGCTCACTGTCTCATTTTATTTAGTCAGTTAAAGAAACCATTTGCTTGTACTGTGTTCTGTTCGCATTTCATCTGTTGTCCCTTTTTAGTCTTTTTGTCAGACGAGCCAATTAAAACAGGAAATTCTTATAGTGGGAAACTATTTTATCAGGAAGTCTCTCAAATTTTTTTAAACCGCATCACATCTAACTTACTTTGTGGCCTAATAGGTTTTCATTAAACCTCAACATTCTCGAGAAACGACATCTTTTAGTTGATTTAGATTTTCGATTCTTTGCTTCATCTTATCAAGATTTGCCTAAATTTAAAGCAACAACCTTAGTCTTAACTCTTGAATGATTCTCTTTGTTCAAAATGTTCTCTAAAAATCTCCCAGCCCTCCACAGAACATCTCTATTTAAGCTGAAATAAGAAGCAGTTTTATTTGTAAATAGGGAAAAGTGAAAATCAGGTAGCATTTTCTTTCCACTACCTCGTGTCTGTGGCTGATTATGACACAAAATCTTAAGAAAATACATTAAGGTTTGTCTTTGTTACAAAATAAATATAAAATGTATACATTTTTATGTTGGTGTTTAAAACATCGACATTTCCATATACATCAAAAACTGGTTTGTCTGATTATGTAATTTTTAAATATCAATTGATTTATGTTTTCGTTAGTTACGCAGTACTTAAGTAAACTATCAGATACTTTTTTTTACTCTTTTATGATTCATTTCTTGGACATCTACATTTTACTTTTACTTGAGTTAAGATATTTTGAAGTATTGCTACTCACGAGTAAAATTTTTGCCTGTTCTATTCGCCATTTTGTTCTATTCTATGTTTATACATTTCTTACTGGCGTCGGTAATTACGTGATAAAATCTGAAAACATTCAACTGCAGGGAATACTTTTGCACGGCACTAGACATTGTCTTTTAAATAAAAGTGAAACCAATCATTTACTAAATGGATTTTTATTTTTATCTGCCTGCTTAATTACTTAAAATAATTTCTAAATCTAAAACTACATTATTGTCCAACGGTTGAGGGATGAGTAGCTGCATTTTTTAAAAAGCGTTCTTGATCTATATCTCTCCAGGTTTTCTGAAGATCTTTTAAGAGATTTCTTGGAAGTTTGACAATCTTTTATCTGACATTATTGTGAGTATGTTGTAGCTCTGACTACTAATGTAAAAAGAGGAAGTGTAACTAAGGGCCATCATCCTTCCGCATCTTTCTATCAACCATCAACACTCTGCCAAGAAAAATCTGTTTTTAAAGTAGCGTTCTTGTTACAACCTTCTTTTAATAAGACCCAAGAACTAACATTTTGAGTCATCTGTTGTATGTAAACAAAAGTGACTCATCACTTGAGTTTGGGGCATTTTTGGGGCAACAGATTTCTCTACAGACGCTACTGTCAGTTCTCCACAACAGGTGATCACTGTTAGTTGTGCTTTATTTTTATCAGCTTCCTTTGTTTCTGTAATGAGTTTGTGACAATCCTGTCGCCTCCTGTACCTGTAAAGATTTTTAAAATCGATTCATAAACGGCTCCATCCATTATCACTTCCATAAAAAGATTTTCTGCTGTTCCTCTTCTGCACATGTGGGGCCTTTTGGGTCGTAAAACATTCACACAGAAGTCTGATTACAGTTGCGCCATTCAGCAGTATGAGCAATAATGCAAAATAAAAAAAAAATCTGATTTCAGCAAAATCTTGGAAATAAGCATCAAGACCGTAGCCAAAGAGTTCAGAACGGTTCTTTGGTTCTGCTACCATGACGCTTCATCTCAGTATATCAAGTTTTATTAAGTATTACTTTGTCAATATTCCACAAATGTAAAAAAAAAATCCCCACAATTTCACAATTGTGGTGCTTCCATTAAATAAGAAATTTAATTAAAATCATACGTGGATTCGTTTATTCAAGCGGTGAGCCATCATCTTCCTACCACTTCCTGTCGTCTTTTTCGTCTTTTCCAGTTGTTGATCATGTGACTCGTGTGATGCAACAACTACAGCCGAAAAACCTCCTCTTCCCAGCGCAGAATCTTTTTATCAAAAACTTGATTTTTATTAAAATGTCTCCATTAATCAAATTAAATTTTGTAATTCCAGTTTGCGTAACTAAAAGCTCCATGGAAACTCATTGCTGCACTTACAGGAAACCAGCCAACACCAGTGTGACCAGCAGGTGCAGTTAAAGCTTCAGAAATGCACATAATCAGTAAATCTCATTGCTCCCTGTTTCTTTGCTCTCTGCTTCTTTCAGTAGACTCCTCCGAGCTTCTGACCCCCGACCCGGTGGAGCTGCAGTGCGTTCCCATGGAGAACCATTTCTGCCCCGTCCCCAAACTGCTGGTGGCGGCTCCAGTGGGAATAAACTCAGTAAGCCTTTCACGAAACCCCAGTTAGAGTCCCTGAAAACCTGCAGCTCTGCAGCAAACATGTGCCTCGCCCACAGTGCGCACCGACCCAGCGTCGGTGTGAAACTTCTTATACAATGTTTATAAAATAAAATTTGAAAAAAAGCTGCAATGGTTCACGCAATACAAGCCTGAACTCAAAGCTGCTTCACTGCAGCCGTAACGATGCATCCTGACGTGATGAGCAATAGAGCTCCCTCGTTTTGACAGCCATACACACACCACACCTTAAACGTGTGCACACACACACACACACACACACACACACGTTCAAGACTAGAAGCCCTTTATGGGCTGCAGCCATTACCTGAGGCAGCCCAACACACCTGACTGATCCAAAGTAAGAAAAGTTCATTCTGGATACTCAGAACATTGGAGCTGCAAACGGACCTGCTGCTGGTCTTCAACCACGACTCGTTTTAAAAATGAAAGAATGTTTCATAACATGTGGACATTTATGTTTCAAGACGGCTACGAATCTTGTATGTGTTGTACCATGTGTTGTATGTCATCCAGTTTATTCTCATCCGATGCCTGATGAAACGTCAGAAGGAAGCTGTTAATTTGTTTGTGCCTTTGAGTTTTTCCTGCTGAGCTGCAGAGAAGACCTGGTTTCTAAAAAGGATTTTTAAAAAAAACAACTAAACGGCACCGATTAAAGAGATGTCCACATGTGGAATTAAAGGCAATATCAATTTCAAGTTTGCTGCGCATCAGCGAGCGGCTGCTAGCGGAGAACGATTGTAGTAAAAAACGAAGGTTTGTTTGCAGGATTTAAAGGTTTTTGCCTGATTTTAAATATCATTATCTGGATTAAAGCAGCAAATGAGGCATCATTAAACATATAAAATTAGGTTGCATTCAGTATAACCTATGAAGGCAGATAGGAAGTTTTCTGACCCCCTTCACACCAGATTAAGACGAGCCTACAGTGAACTATTTGGGACAAAATTCAATCCAGAGCCGGCTCTTGGTTTTTGGGGGGCCTAAAGCAAAAATTGATTTGGGGGCCCCTTCCTGTTACAGGAATTTCAATCCAGATTTGGTTTAATCTGGGAGAGAAGACAGAGTTTAATTGTCTGACCTTTAATTTAATCCAGGATAGTTATATCCTTATTATTTACCTACAAACCGAGCTCTAACAGAAAGCAAAAATGTTACTTTCAGCATTAATTTGTGACTGTAACACAACAATTAAACAATAAAGATTATTTTTGCAAAGTTCTTTAAATCTTACATTTAAGTATATTAATCTATCCTGAAACCAAATTAAGGAATGAAAACAATCTTACTAATAAAATATAAAAAGCACATCTTTTGCCAGTTTGCAGAATCTCCCTCTATTTCTTAAAATGTGCCACATTTGTAAGGAAATGCATTTGTAGGTCAAGAAGAAATGTTGAGCGTCAAAAACCAATCAGAATCAGCCACTTTTGATATTGATTTTCTTTTTTCATACAAGATAATTTGAAGGAAAATCAGGCTTTCCAACACCTTAAGCCTGATCGCTAATAGAGAAATATTTGACCTGAGAATGATTGCAGACCACAAAAAGTGTAACTTTGTCCAAATTTAAACCCAAAATAATTTTATTGCCAATACTTTAATGTATTTTACCTGTTAAACTATAAAGTAAATGGCCATACTTTAATAAAAACCAACAGTTGTCTCATTTTAGTGAAAAACTGATCTTTAAATCTTTGTAGATTTGAGATGTGAGAAAATGTTTTACAGATTTTAATTATTTTTTTTAAAAAAGCATTTTCAAATTTTGAGTGAAATGTTTTGTTTTTTTATTTGATTTGTTTTTTATTTGGTTTGTCTGGAAAAACATTTACCAACTAGAAATGCAAGTTTATATTTAAAACAGTTGCCATATTTATCCTAGTTTAAAAGAATAGATCCAGTCACGTCTGCTTTTGAGGAAAAGGTGCTAAGTATGAAATTAAAATGAAAGCAAAAACATTACCCATTACCCATAGTGGCAACACTTTATTTGAAGAGGTGTGAATAAGACTGACATGACACTGTCATAAACATGACATTATACCTGACATGAACATGAATAAGCCTTCATGAATATTTATGACTGTCATAAACCGTCATTCGGTAAATTATGACACTTCCAATGCAAAGTTGCCTTAAAAGTTGCATTGAAAGTCCATTAAAAGTGCCAACTTTGCATGATTTTGTATATAATGACAATTTAATGCAACATTGGCATTTTTAATGGACTTTTAGTGCAACTTTTAGAGCAACTTTGCATTTAAAGTGTCATTATTTACCGAATGACTCTTCATGACAACAGTCATAAACATTCATAAAGACTCGTTCATGTTCATGACAAGTCTTATGTCATGTTTATGACATTGTCATGTCAGCCTTATTCACGCCCCGTCAAATAAAGTGTTACCCTAATACTTTGCAATATACCCAACATTTACTGTTTCATGAAAATTATAATTTGTAAGCAAAAATCTCATCCAAAATGCGAAAATGTGTCCATCGATATCGACTGTGTGAGCTTTAAGGCCGAATTTGTACCAATGTTTAGTTTTAATAGGATAGACGCAATTTGGAGGTGGCGCGCTCTGGCTGCAGTAGTTTAGTGCTAGCATGAATTGATGCAGCAAGGTAAGATCTTAAAAACACTTTTCTGCCAATAGCGTCACAATAATGCTGATGATTTTAACCATCATGTTCTTAATCATATCCTCCTTACCAATCCCACAATACTGAACGTCGATGTTTGATCTTAGTCCAGTGTGAAGGGGGGATTCGGACTGTGGTCTCGAAAAACAAACTGCCTTAAATAATGTTCTACCTTTGGGGGCCTGTCTCTAGTTCTGGATCAGACCACTCTACTATTCAAAGTTTCTTGTCGGATCTGTTCTGTTTGAGGTTTTATAGTTCAACAACTAAGAAGAAAGGGTTTGTTTGTTTTCATTCTTTCAGTATTTCATTTAAAGAACTCATAATTATTTCTGTCTTCTACATAAATCCTATAATAAATCGATTATAATCCTGAGTCAGCTCAAATATTGCAAACTGTTAACACTGACACCTTTTCTTCCCATTTGATGTCAGCCGTTGCACAAGGCGGAAGCTGGATCTGTTTCCTAATGTTGTGCCTAAAGTCTGTATATGCAAGAAGTTGCCCATTTATCGCAATACCCAAGTTAATTCCTCCAAATAATGTGCAAATGTTGAACGCAGAGATCCATCTTTAAAAAAGAAATTTCTTTGTGGTATTATTAGTTTCATGCTGCTTTTTAAGTAAATAAGTGGCACAAGATTTATTGTTTAAAGGCACTTCAGGGAGAAATCTTAGAACTTGAAAATGTCGTGTCCGACTTTATATCATCACCTTTTCTACTGCTGTGTCCTTTCTGTCAGAAGTCGTCAGAGCTGAATGATGAAGCATTAGAAGAGGTAGGAAATGGAAGAAATAAATCAGACAAACACACCTGTTATCTTCACTGTAATGAACTGCTTTCTTTGTGCGTGAGACTGAACTTGGAAAGGTGGGCGGAAAGCATTTTCATTCAAGTTCAAATGTGCCTCTTTCAAAGTCTCCTTAAACCATCACTGTCGAAACACTGTAAGAACTACGAGTGCTCAAAGATGCATCGCTCATTTAGTACGTTGCTAATTCTTCTCAGACAGCTGTGCTGTCTTATTGTCAGTGTAATAAGTACATAAACCAGTGAGGTGATTGGTGGGGGTGAAATGTGAGAAAATGAGTTTCACACAGATTTGGTTGGTTTTAAGTGCTGCAGATGTTCCAGCATTTCCATTCTAGAATAATGTTGATGTGTTGTGAATGTACCTAATGCAAAAACTATACATGTGCCCCCCTGAACGACAGGCATGCTGAAATGTTACTATCACCATATATAAACTATTTCAGAGGTACCATGATGATACTGTGTTAAGATGTATAGAAATGTATGTATTGTTATATAGATTTATATTTAATGTCATTACGTGGTGTGGCTACAAACAGAAATATTTTTCACCTTTAGAAAATTTAGATCAGAGTTGTGCTGTTTGAGGTGCAAATGCAGCAGAAAATAATTTCTTTAGAGAACACAAATTATAAACAGGTTATGTATCTGTAAGAAACCTTTTTTTGGAAATGTGTCCAAAGTTTATTTCTGTCAACTCACAATGTCTCTCTTTGAACTTTGCTTTGCAGGTCAGACTTTGATTAAATGTTTAATTGCCAAAACTAAGACTAAATTTTAATGTGAAGTTGTGGATGCTCAAAAACTTAAATGCATCTTTACAAACTTATGTATACTCGTAGGTCTAAAACTTCATTTCAAGCACATCTTCTTTGGTTGGTCCCATATTTAGTGGAGCTTATTTTTTCTATCTGTCCTTAATGTGGGGAAAGGTGCACAAAAAGCAAATCTCCATATTTGATAGACAAAGAGAAAGTCAGTGTGGCACATTTAATTCTAACATAAAATTCAGTTCATCCCTCTGCAGCTTTCACATTCTCCATTCATCCATTTTTTCTTTTTTATTCTTCCTTTTCTTTTCCCATCTTATGGGGGAAGATGACCGAGAAACTGCAGCAAAACTGCAATTTCCTTCCGGTTTTTAACCCCTGGACACTGAATTAACCTTATTAGTTTCTCACATTTACGTTTAACAGACAAATACAGAATGTCAGTAAAAATGTTAAGTAAATGTTTCTAAATTTTAATTAATATGTTTTAATTAACTTGGAATAAGCTGACCTTAAGCTGTCAAACTGGACAGTGTCTTCTCAGCTCAATAATGAGGATATTTTTATTATCTACGGAATAAAATGCACCTATTAAAGTAAATAAAAAGTACCTTCCACAATTATTGACACCTGTGTTAAAAGATGTCACAATTTTCAACTAAAAACTTTAGAAAAATGATTCCTTTAATATAAGTGCTTTTATTTTTTTAACAGTCACAATTATTTTTACCTTTATGATTTCCTATGAAATAACTGTAATTTATTATTATATATCTTTTTAAGTGAATTAAAAAGATATTTTTTCCTGACGTTAAAATGACAAATGTCACTTTTAGCCACTGTTTAACACGGGAAAGACAAGAGAACATGCCGGTCAAGTGAAGTTGTTATGTATTGATCTACATAAGACAGGAATGGCTACAAGAAAGTAGCTACTCTCCTAAATTAGCTCAGATTTACTGTCAAAATAATGGTGAAAAGATTGAAACAACTGGATTGGGGACAAATAAGTCACAGAAAGCAGGACAGTAAAGAAGATGAGAAAATCCCCTAAGCTCACTATTTGAGGAAATCAGTAAATTTTGGCCTCACAAAGCCTCCAAAACAAGGATTTACTTCAAGGATTTTGTGCCAACAATTGTGGCTGTTTGTGAGTCAAACTGGTCGTGATTTTCAAGCTAATTACCTCAAAATGAGCAGCTTCATTTTCTCATAGATCATTCTGAAGTCAACAAAAACAGCTGAGAAAAAAATGATTTTCATGCCAAGAAAGTAAAAAACTCACTCCTCTTGCCGAACTGCTTGAATTTTTTTCCCACCATTTGAAGCTGTGACACGTTTAAATAAATGTCACACTTTATAATTTAAAAATTAACACCAAACTGCAAAATAATATAAATGTAAAACCAATGGCAACAAAATGACAACATGGCTACCTTTCTATTTTCATATCATTTTTATTCTCATAAACTTAATTACCTGTTTAATTTGAAAAAAAGGAATGTCTGATTAGCTTGTATTGTGCTTGAATATTTTATATAGACGGCTTAAATCCTTGTGATTTCCAAAGTCAGGTCAGGTTTAGCTTTGTCTGCTTTTGTTGACCATAAACGTTTGTCTTGTCCATTATGGTTTTTTCAGAAACAAGAAAGGACTTTTAAAGCAAACACGTTTCTGTCTGTGAGGTAAAGAGGCTTTTTGGACAAACAGTAAAGTCAAACTAATTCACCTCCTCCAAACCAAACAGTCTGTCGCTGCAGAGCTTTTGTTGTCAAGTTGTGTTTCAGTTTGGGCCAAAATTAGAGTCCAGAAATCTCTTGATGTCCAGCTGTGCTGGGTGATGTCAGTCCTGACTAACATGTACAAGAATGTGTAATGTTCACCTCGTTTGCACTTATGTACATAAATACTCCAAATTTATTTTGAATAATACAGATAAAAGAGAAGATTAAAAATAACCAATCAGCGTATTGTTAGCGGTGTGTCTATTGTTTTATTACAGTGTGAAAACAATTGAGGTATCTGTCCTTTTTGTTTGTGTGTTGGTGATGACACGCATTAAACTGTGTCAACTGTAAACTGTTTGGTTTGCTCTGGAGAAATATTTCTTTCATTATTCTCTAACATTGAAAAGAACAGGTGGATTACCACAAAGTCTGCAATAACTTTAGGAGATCAGTGCCATCTTTGCCCTTAAATCCATGTCATTATTTACAACATGTAGGAAAATCACCTCCTGAAGCTGAAAATAGCCAGAAGGAAAGAAAAAAAAAAAGAGAACGCGTGTCGGATGTGCTTACAGGGTTTAAATTTGAAATTCTGATTTCACTTCTGCACAGGCATTTTTACACAGACGTGATTCTGTCAGAAACTGACATGCCGAGCGACTGCGTTGCTGTTGGAGTGAGTGATTTTGTTGCCATGGCTCCAGTCCATGTTGTGGATTGATTGAGTCATGCAGCTGAATCGGTTCACGGCTCTGCGACTGCTGAGTGTTGAAATGAATCTCTGATCAAAGCAAACTCCCTGATGCTTCAGTGGTTCTTTTCTTACTCTCAGCATCTCCATACTGGGGCTTTTTTTTAATTATTTTTACCACTTACAGGTGAATAATTTCTCAAGTTTATGTATCGTCTGTTTGCTGTTATTGTGCCTTCATAGTACAAAGTGTAATTTTTTTGTTGAATTCACAAACAACGGTAAACTGAATGTGTGTATGGGTATTTTTTTTCCAAGTCTTTTGTCTGTGCATCGTTGCGTTTTGGTATAAGCTGAATACAAAAATCACAGACTGAATGTCGGCCTGTTGGAGGCGAAGAAGGCCTAAAGCTGTTGAGGACTAAGCCATAAGAAAATCTTTCCCGGACGCTTTAGGACAGACTGACTGCTGTTTCTAACTCATCTATTGTTTCATTCGGCTTTCTGCTTGTGGTGCTTGTATGTGCTGCTGTGCTCCACGCAAATTTCTTTGCACTGTATAGGTATTGAGAGTTAATGTGCCTATAATCAGTTCTGCTGTTTCTGTTTGACCTTAAATAAAACACATCATGGTAATCCCCTTGCAGTCTGGTGGTTTTCACTGTTCACCTGGTTTCTTTGCATGCAGGTGGTTTGATATTTACAGCCCTGCCCAGAAATTTAAATAATCAATGATGTTTGGGGGTTTTTTTAGCATCCAAGGAGTCTGACACTAGTCTGACTAGTCATTGATAGCATTAGGCCTTGATCCACACTACTTCAGATATAATCAAAAAGAGAGTACTGTGTATACAATAATGTATGGGTGAATGTTGCATTTCAAAATGAAACATTTAAAATGTCATTTGCACATAATGTCAAGCTTCATCCTCAAACTTGGCTCAGTACCTCAGGGATGAGTGTTCAGCCCAGTTCCACTGTTTAGTTTTTATTTTTTTCAACAAGCAACCAGAAGATATTTAATTTGAGTGTGATGCAATTCCTTCATCCAAGTTTTGATGCAAATCAAACACAGCATAACAATTAGCAACTCAAATTACAAGTGCAAAATATTTGTACTAATATTTTGGAATGCTTTGGTTCTCAGTTAGCAAAATTAACTGGAACTGCACAGAAAGATGGAAAAGTCAAAGATTTCCCATCAATCATTTCCATCAGATATAAAAATTCAACTACAGTGTTAAGGGCATAAAATGTTTCATTGTATTTCCAATTGACGTTAGCCGGGTCACCAGGCAGAAATGGCTATAGAAGCTCTACTTTTCTGACTTTTTACTGGTGTCAAACCCAGATGTGATCTTAGATTTCTCCTGCGGTACTGGAATCTGTTTTTGCTTAGAAGTTGGGATATTTTAGTTCTGAGTCATAGAAGTCAACTGGAATATCCCCAGAAATCAAAGAGGAAAAGTTGGAGGTTTTTTACTAACCCTCAATCATAAATCATAAGTGAGATTGATTGGCTCAGTCAATCTGATCTGACTTAAAATTATTGGTACAGTGTTTAAGACTGGCAACTGGAACATGGTTAATTTGGATCCATTGTAATACTCTGTGTGACTTTTTGAAGTATTGTGTTTCACTTATATTCAGAAGTTGTAGTTTCTTTACTTTCAGTCAGAAAAAAGTTTCAGTACCACATTAGAGGCACAGAAACGTGCCTTAAATGTGTTTAAATACATTAAATGTAGATAAATTATTAGTTATTGGCTTGTATTTCTAATTAAAGGTCTCATAAATAGCAAATCCCATGTTGTGTTGGGGGTGACGTCATTCTCAAATCAGCGTTCCAACTTCCGGTGTAACAAACAACTCGGTACAAAGCTTTGCAGAGGCTTTTATTGTGAAATCTGCCTCTATGCGGAAGCAGACTGCTAGCTTCAGGAAACCATAAAATGTACATTAATTGTAGATAAAAATGTAGATAAATTGTTAGGTATTTGCTTGTATTTTTAATTAAAGTTCTCAGAAATAGCAAATCCCATGTTATGTCGGAGGTGACGTCATTCTCAAATCAGCGTTCCAACTTCTGGTGTAACAAACAACTTGGTACAAAGCTCGGCAGAGGCTTTTATTGTGAAATTTGCCTCTATGCGGAAGCAGACTGCTAGCTTCAGGAAACCATAAAATGTACATTTTATGTAGATAAATTGTTTGTTATTTGCTTGTATTTCTAATTAAAGTTCTCATAAATAGCAAATCCCATGTTATGTCGGGGGTGACGTCATTCTCAAATCAGCGTTCCAACTTCCGGTGTAACAAACAACTCAGTACAAAGCTCTGCAGAGGCTTTTATTGTGAAATCCGCCTCTGCGGAAGCAGACCGTTAGCTTCAGGAAACCAGTTGGAGGAAAAAGATTTTCCTTCTCCTGGAAAAAACTCCTCCACACTGAGCCCAACAAAGGCCGAAGAAGATCAAACCCCGCAGCTAATGGACCGCTGGAAAACCGCACAAACCCTTAGCTGATAGGACGCGAAGCTGCCAAATTATCGGAACCAGAACCAGGCCCCAGACTCGGACCCCGGACGTAAGCAGCGCTGCGACACCGGAGGGGTTGATGTGTGGGTGCGGGAAGTGGCACGCTGTGGTTTAGCCGAGGCTAAACGCGGATCACCGTGACTTGCTGTCTTGTATATAGGCGGCGAGTTCTCCAGCGAGTCCAGGCCGACTTGTGTGCCGCATCCGACGGGCAGTGAAGCCTCGAAGCTCCGGGATGGCTCAGCTGGAAGTCAGCCAGACGGGAGCTAGCTTCACCGTGAGCTAACATCGGAGCTAACCGACATCAACTTTCAGTCGCTAACAGGCCAGACAGACAGAAAGAAAGAAAGACGAAGAAAACAAATATGAGTGTCGGAGCGGGGTTTATGTGAGTGAGCAGGCCTGGTTTTATTTCGCTTTTTTTTTTTATTTCTTAGCAGTTTCCTCGGGCCTGAGCAGCGTTTATGGAGCGAGTATAGCTGCGTCGTTAGCCAGCCTCCACCGCCCCAATGAAAGAATACAAAGTTGTCGTGCTGGGCAGCGGCGGCGTCGGTAAGTCCGCGCTCACCGTGCAGTTTGTCACCGGCACCTTCATCGAGAAGTACGACCCGACCATCGAGGACTTCTACCGGAAGGAGATCGAGGTGGACTCGTCGCCCTCCGTGCTGGAGATCCTGGACACGGCGGGGACGGAGCAGTTCGCCTCCATGAGGGACCTGTACATCAAAAACGGCCAGGGGTTCATCCTGGTCTACAGCCTGGTCAACCAGCAGTCCTTCCAGGTAAACGGGACACACGTGTGTGCGGTAATTTAATCCATACGGACTGTGGATTATTTGAATATATGTGTTAAAATTGATCACATCTACAGGAAAACGTGGGAATAATTCCCCAACATCTACTGACAAAACAACATCCTATCATTGCAGTTAAGGATCAGCCTTTTTCTGGCCAATACCGATTTTTCAGGATATTCTCATTTTTATTTAAAAATACAGTTTTAATCCCAAAGGGAAAATAAACAATGTAGCAGGTAGGGCTGTAGTGATACAATAATCTCACGATACGATACATGATATTTTGCCCAAGATACAATATATATCACAATATTCAGCAAGCGATACAATTCGATACACTTTGATTTTTTTTTTTTTTTTTTTGAACGATTTTAGAGGGACAGAGTGATTTTGGTGACATTTTGTGACTGTTATAAAGTTGAATTTAATTAATTTAACTGAAAACTGATTAAAAGCACCAACTACACAATACCTGCTCTGGTTGGACACAGACTGAAAGTCGACAGCTGGACAAAATGAATCAAAGAAGTGGTGAGAAAACATGTTTCTTTTAATTGAAACAGTCCAAACTG
>CAEGAF010092921.1:0-11023 GCA_903067075.1 Micropoecilia bifurca | reverse complement strand
AAATGTCACCAAAATCACTCTGTCCCTCTGAAATCTTTCAGAAAATCACAAAAGTGTATTGAATTGTATCGTTTGCTGAATATCACGATACATATCGTATCACAGGCAGAATATCGTATAACGTATCGTCCTAGTTCCATTAGCAATGTTAAAAAAAAAAATCAACCATTGAAACATTACAATTGTTGAATTTTTACATTATAAGTAAAAAATAAAGTGACAGTGGAACTGGTCTTTCTTTATCCGTATAAAGACGCTGACTTAAACCAAGCTCCTATATCTTGCTAATAAGCTACTTGAAAGTTAGTTTTATTTCAAGTGTAATATGATATTTAGACTAGAAACCAGACCAAATAGTACTTGGGACAAATACTAAACCTTTACAAGTTTCAGCAAATAACACATCCAATGTAACGCGTTGGACACCAAGAAGCATCAATGTTCTTCTCCAGAGCAGATCCTCTGGTATAACCTGGAAGATTGTTTATCCTATCCAGCATAATGGGATACAGAGGTATGTTTGTCACGGATTACAGAAAATCCCACCTAATCGTCTTCCATAAATGTCAGATAAAACCGGCGCCAAGACTGCAGAGAAAGGCTCAGCAGGGAGTCTGGTAGAAAAACCGAGCATGCAGAGCAAAAAGGTTACACGTTTTACGGGGCTCCTCGCTTTCACCCGCTCGACATTTCGTTCTGATGATGACGACGACTTGAACGTGAGGATAATGTCAAAGCTCTTCTGGTCTGGCTTCAACACAACCACTGGTGGTTTTTTTTACTTATTTAGTCAGTGTTAAACTTTTTCTTTTACAAATAATGCAGAAAAGGAAAGACATATAACAGAGTTGGATTTTAAAACTAATCTTGTCCACCTGAATTTATTTGCCTTCACATCGCTGCACAGTTTTAAGACTCGCCTGCCTTCATGTTTTTCCCACTGAGTGTCTCAGACGCTCTTGGGTGCCTCATGAAAGCTTTTGCATAGATTCTTAAAGCACCGAGCCAAATAAAAAAGCTTTCTGAGCCAACCTTTTGTCCTGCAGGATTTAAAAGAAAATCCTGCTTGCTGGTTGTGCTGTTGCAGAGGGACTTTCTGTGCTTTTCCAGGACAGTCGGGTCAAAACAGAAATCTAAACTCAACTTCTTCAGCAGCTACTGAAGACAAAACAAATCGCTTAAGTCAATCTGAAATGCAACAGAAATGTGAAAGTCTTCAAAAAATATCTTAACACACAAAGATGCTTTCATGTAGTCACCTTAAAAGCCATCATTAGCTTAAAAATGATTCCATATATGCATTAAACCATTAAAAAGGTTTAATGCTGTACAATGAGTTGTGAAATCAATTGACAGCTGCAGGAAAACTGCAAAGAAACCCAACATGTGCACGATTCATGTGCAATTAAGATTAAATTAACAAATAACAACAGTAAAGTGACAACAAAGTCAAGCTTTTCCTATGTTTAACAGTGGATTATAAAACTAAAACTACAAATGGAACATTCAATCTGTTATAAATGATAAATACGACAACTTTGATGTTCTAATTAGGGTTAGAATGGCCACCAATGGTGATGGATAAACTGTTTTTCTGTGACATTAAGTTGTTTCTCCGTCATCATATTCACAAGCGAGTACATGAGGTTGATTAACAGCGCTAAGACCCTCCTCTTGGCTCTGATTGGTTGTTTTAGGCTGGGAGCGCAGGATTTATTCAGACAGGCGTAGCAGCTCAAGGAGGAACTGGAGTAGATTGATTTTTTCACAAATTATCTGTGTCATAAACTATCAATAAATATGGTGGTTTTAACAAATATGTAAAAAACTCATTTTTTACAAAATGTAAGACATTATAAAAGTATCCATACGCCTTGAACATTTTCATGAATGTTCTCATCACAACCATACACATCAATGGGTTTTTCCGGGATTTTATGTGGCAAACCAACACAAAGTGCATAATTTTGAAGTGGAAGGAACATCATACTAGCATTTTTGTCCGTATGTATTCTAAACAAAACCCAGTACAAATACGGCACCGTCCAAATGGAAACGCTTTTTAGCTGTTTAAGCTTCTTTTCCATACAAAAATCGCATTTGAGGGAACCACGAGTGTTTTATTTTTCTTTTAAACATGAACATTTCCCCTTATGCATTCATGTGAAAAGCAAAAATGCTGATGTATTAGTCCAACCTCTAACCAGCGGCACGTGGAGGGTGATTGACAGCGCTAAGGCCCGCCTCCTGGCTCTGATTGGTTGTTTCAAGTTAGACCTGGGACCACTGGAAGAAATGAGATGAGCTTGATTTTTTTCAGTTTATTCATCTCATACCATACTTTCACAACATAGTGACAGTTTTAATAACTTTTTTTTTTTATAAAGTTTCATTCTGCACTAAGGCTGTAGTGATACAATAATCTCACAATATGATACGATACACGATATTCTGCCCGCGATATGATATGTATCGCAATATCCAGAAAACAATACAATTCAATTCTGGGGAACAACCAATGCTCTGGAGAAGAACATTGATGCTTCTTGGTGTCCAACGCGTTACATTGTCCAAACTGTAGCTTCATGCATTAGTAAAGTAAATAAAGTGAACCAAGTTCCTGCTCTGAATAGTTTGATACCTTTNCATCTGAAGGAATCACTCTAAGCCTGATGACCTGGTGAAGCAAGCAGTGAGTGAACAAGGTGACAGTTGGATGTTACCATACTTGTAGATGAATATCGATTTTTTTCTGGGAAAGAAACTATCGATATATATCACGATAGATATTATTATACAGCTCTATTCTGACCCTTTAAATGTTGAGTCCTTCTCAGTTAGAAACTTACTCTTGCTGTTGACTGAACACCACGTCTGGTAAAGTTCAATATCTAACGACCAGCTGGGTCATGTACTTCCTCACATTCAAGCATTTGTAAAGTGAAGCTCATTACTGCTAATAACCTAAAATAAGAGGCTAACAATTCACCCGACTATGCGACTTCTTGAAGCTCACTTAAGAGGACTGAACCTCTGTCGCTATAATCGATGGGCATCACTAACTGATCCTCAAGGTGAGTAACAGCAGCCTCTCCTTGCTGTGCTGTTTCTCACTCCATCCCATAATAGCCCCTCTGAGAGCCATTATGGCATCTGAGGAAGGTAAATCTCTCATCTTGGTGTCACTTATGGAAGCAGGAGTGACATTTCATGGCCCCTGGACAGAGGTTGGTTGTCTGTACAGAATACTTAAAGAAATAATGAATGGCAAAAGGTTACATAACGGTAATAATCCCACATTTTTTCCTGCACTGCGACCAGCAGAAAGTGTTTAGTTTAATTAGCTACAGTGAAAGGCCTGTCAGCTGCTGTAGTTATCGTTTTGAACCCAGTTTCCCGTTTGGCTGGTGTGTCAGCCACAGAGAGGGCGGATGATCCGAAATGTTCTGCTTTATTCTCTTTGGAGGCCTAATCTGAGCTGGGAGGAACCAGCAGAAACGGATGTTGGAAGGTAGATGTGTTTGAAGTGTAAATATCCCACAGGTCAACAGACTGCAGCTGAGAAGGCAGATAGCAACATACTTTAATCCATGCTAAACTACTTTGATTTTCTTACTTTATTCTTCCCGGACTGCAGACAGTGTTGTCAATCCATCGACAGAAGATGCACAGAAAAAAGGCCAGTGTTGAATTAACACCCACAAATGTCTACATGTCCAAGTCAGCTGGTGTCAAATTCAACACTACAGAGTCACATTAACATTACAACGGTGTTAGAGTTAAAATGGATTAAAAGTAACACCAGTGTAGTGTTGATCACAAAACATAATGTGGTGTTAAAAAGTAAATAATTGACCCACAAGGTGTCAATATGAATCAAATTCAGTAGAAAATATTCAAAACAATACACAGAAATGGAAAGTTTAACTTTTCTTAAACCCATTTCAGCATATAGACCAATGTTAATTTCACAAAAAAATGGATGTCAATCTTTTAACACTTTCAAAAGTGTTACTTTACACCAGCTGACTTGGACACACATAGACACTTTTGGGTGTTAATTCAACACCAGCATTTTTACCGTGTATGAGCAACTCTTATTTTTGTCATCTTGTGACTTTAAAAATTTTAAAATACTTCTTTTAAGGCCTGTCACAATAACAAATTTTGCTGGACGATGAATTGTCCCAGAACTTAAGATAAACGATAAAATTGTTGTTTTGAGACCATTTTCAAAAACTATAATAGTATAATTTAACACTGGAACTGGAAGACATCTGAAATACCAAGGATTTCCTGGGTAGTTCCTTTGAACAGCCAATGGCAATTGCCTGTTAATGCTTAATCATTTACTTGGTAAGATGCTTTCATTTCATTGTACTAACTAGATATTTTGCAAGAATTGACTTTTGGTAAAACCTGGCTCTGTGACATGATAGCACTTTTCAGCCTTGTATCACCGGGTCTTTATAAAAACAAATTAATAATTCATTCTGCCATACTGTTTTAAAAAAATAATATCATGCACACGGGTCGGTTTCAGAAAAGTTTCATCCCCACAGACCAGCACAACTCGCCTCTCAGCGTTGTTTTAAACAGCCAGACCCATAGGGGGCAGTGTAGCGCAAAGCTAAAGCCTGTCAGCCAATCAGATTGCTCCAAAACAACTACGGCTTCCAGTCTGGAATTAAACAAGATGCCAGGAGATTCAGATGTATAGACTGTGCTACCCTTAAGTGGATGTTTTAGCGCTTTATTTGTTGTAGACTGCAATGTGTAGGACACCAAATCTTTGTTGTTTCTTCGTGCACATCCTCATGGGTCATAATTGTTTTATAAATAATTGTTCTTGGTGATATTAGGCAGAGTTTTCTTGTGGATGAAAGGCAAAATTTACAAAAAGAAATATTAGTTTTTCCAGATATCCGCTACATGTGGACTAGACCTCAAACTCAGATGAAACTTTCCGAGTTTTACTAGACACTTTCTAGAAATTGTGTTGATTACTTTTCAGGGAGTTTCTGGTTGTGAAAGTGCAACTTTACCACCTTAAAAGGATCCAAGAAATTACACAATATTCCCAGAAGAACACATGATAACTTCCAAATAGTTTATAGAAAGTCCAAATTAAATTCCGGGTAAGTATTGCCTGAATTAACTAGTTAAGTTAAAGCAGTGAAGAGTAAAAGTTCAGTTTGTCGGTGAATTGGAATAAAACAGGATTTAATGTGGGTTTTATCGCCATCATCCCATTTGGGAGACTTTAAAACATGCTGAATTAGCAAACTAAATGATCTCTTCCCATCAACAGTCTAATATTTTCGGACTCTCAAGTGACCCTGTTCAGCCAAATATCCTATTATTGCAGGAAAACTTGTTGTGGAGCCAATCTGTGGAGACATGGCTCATTCGGTATTCATTAGAAGGATTCCCACTGAGCCCAAACCACTCATTAAACAGAAGCTGACCCAAAATAAACGTTTGAGGCTAAATATTTAAAGGCTGGATGAATTACTTTAAATGATTTCTAACTTTTTGATATAATGGCTTTTAGTTTTTATAATGTCTCTCATTCCGACCCAATGCACACACAGAGGAATCTGATTGTTTCAAGATAATGATCCAACGGTCCCTAAAATAAATATGCTAAATATTCCACTCTCTGGTGATTATATTGATTTCTTTTTAACTTGCTGAGCGTGTTTTGCAGAGTAAATGTCAATTGGGAAAGTGATATTTATTACATCTCAACAAAGACGAGTCATTTAAGCTGACCAATTCACAGCCAAATATGCTGTAAAAATGCCAGTGTTGAATTAACAACCAAAAGTCTCTATATGTGTCCAACTCAGCTGGTGTTAAAGTAACACTTTTGAAAATGTTAAGAATGACACCCATTTTTTTGTTAAATTAACGTTGGTCTATATACTGAAATGTGTTTAAGAAAAGTTGAACTTTAATTTCTGTGTCTTGTTTGAATATTTTCCACTGGATTTGATTGATATTGACACCTTGTGGGTCAATTATTTACTTTTTAACACCACATTATGTTTTGTGATCAACACTACACTGGTGTTACTTTTAACACTAACACCGTTATAATGTTAATGTGACTCTGTAGTGTTGAATTTGACAGCAGCTGACTTTGACACTTAGACACTTTTGGGTGTTAATTCAACACTGGCATTTTTACTGTGTACAAAACAGTCTGATGAAAATATAATTTTGATAAGACATGCTTATTATAATTTTGTTTTTGGAAAGTAATGACTTTCCTTCCACATAATTTACTGTTAATCTAATAACATCTGACATTGCATTTCTTTGTCTCACAGAAAACTCTTGATGAAACATTTCTTTTCTTCATGTATATAAAAAATGAAGCCATTTCTGAACATAAATGCATTGAAAGCTTTTAGTTTTTGCTTTTGCCTTGGGAATGCAAGACAAAGAAAAGCCACATTATTGTTGTCACAATAATGTGACAACAATAATTCTTGTCACATTATTGTTGAGGTTCTTTTTTGCTTTAATTGGTTCATCATTACTGGAATTTGTTAAACTCTGGGCTTTAGACGTCTGATATCAAATGAAACCCTGTTAAGCTGAAAACTGTGGAGATTTTTTTTTTTTTACATAACTTTGAACAATATTTAAATTAATAATTTAATGGCAAATCAAGCCATAAAATCCCAATGGGGAAAAAAGCTGTTTTTCATTTCCTTTCTGGAAGCTTGCAGTAAGACGCACCATTTGTAAATCTACTTTATATTCATGGGATGTCCTGGTTTATATTCTGGCTTATGTCATCAGTGTTTACCACATTTTCTATGACTTTTTGTCCCTTTCTCTAAACTTGGAGCAAAAACATGAAATAATATGCAGAACTGTGACCTACTTTGACATCAGGGATGCATCCTCCCCCAATAGTTGCAGGAGCTGGTCTGTGTTAGTATTATTCTCGTGGAAATCATCAGTAATGATTGCTCTGACCTTTAAGACCAGAACAGGCTTTGCCAGCACCAGTTCTGCATGTAAATGCTCATCCAAAACAACAAAATCCAGCATATTGAGGGAACTGCCAGAGCAAAAATATGTTTTATTTGGTCTCCAATGGCAAAGAATGCACAATAATTTATCATCGTCTTAAAAAGATGTTTTTTCTTAAACATGTTGAGGTTTAATCATTAAAATCCATTGCTATAACCATAAAGTTAAACTTTTAAAAATAAGTAAAATCATCCCTCTCCTTGTACTGGGGGACTTTATGAATATTTAAATGTGGGCTCTTGGTCCCTTTTCTGAACTAAATCAAGCAAAACTTTTACTTTCTTAAAACAAACTACTTAAATATTCTCTGCATTAAATGCATAAACATGTTTAATCACCAGATAATGTCACATTAAGACATGACTAGCCCAAGGCAATGCAAGTTAAGTGGCTGCTTAAGGCCTCTACACCACTAGGGGGCCCCAAGAGAAACAAGCTAGTGTTATTAAAAATATATTTATATTTAAAAAAAACACTGAATATCCATTCAACTATCCATTTTCTGTACACTCTCGTCCCTAATGGGGTTGGGCCAGCGATCGTTTGGCGCGAGAGACGGGTTCACGCTGGACGGGTCGCCAGTCTGTCGCAGATAACATTCAATAACACAAACTAAATGGAAAAGCAATTCATATATTATTTTTATAGCTCTTACACAAATAATATAAAGGTGTTAACAATAATTTAGAGTTCATCTACTATTGTTACTTTAAAATCCAAGTAATTTTTTTAAAAATTTTTGCTGCTATGGTGGGGTGAAAACTGAGGGGCCCAGTCTGCTTAGGGCCCAAGAAAAGCTTTGGCCGGCCCTGAGATCAGAGTAGTTAGATAAATAGAAACCAAAACTATTGTCCCAAACATCAATAGCCGCATTGATTTCTATTACAAATGTGTTCAAGTCTTTGTCTATATTCTGCTAATGAAAAAAAACACACAATTTCATTACTATAGCGTTTTCATCAAATAAAATTTATTATTAAAATCACACATGAATGAATTTGTTCATTAAAAATCATGGCAGCGACTGACATAAACATGGGAGCGGCATCGTAGGCGCCATTTTGGGGAAATTGTAGTCAGTGGTTTTACAGATTGGACACGTTTGACAACTTTTTATGAATTGTGCGACGCTGTAAGAGCTGTGGTGAAACCAGCTGCACATAAAAAAAAAAAACATTCTCCAACTTCCTGTTGTCGTCTTTGTTGTTTTCACCAGTAGTAACATTTGGAGGTTGATCATGTGACACGTGTGATATGAAAAATATGTTTCAATTGCAGTATTGTAAAATATGTCCAATTTGACACGGCTGAAAATCAATCAATAAATTAAATTTTATTTTTATAGCACATTTCAGCAGCAAAGCATTTCAAAGTGCTTTACATAATTAAAATAAAAACAGCATGTGACATTGAATAAACAGTGAGAAAGAGAAAGAGATCTTAAAAAGCAAACAGTGAGAAATAGAAATAAAAATAAACTAAAAAGTAAAAATAAAAACTAACATTTAAAACTTCTTTAGTCAAACCGTCATTTGATAAGGACTCAAACCTTTAAAACTTCTTTAAACGAGAAAGAGATTTTGAAAAAGATTTTAAAAAGATAAAAACATTATTAATAGTAAAAATAGAAACATTAAAAACATGGATCCAGGTGAGGACTTGCCTTATGGGTCTCCTCAAACAGAGTTTTAGGAAAGCAACATCATACAAGGATTCTCAAAACTCAGACATTAAAACCCGCAATTTAGCCATAAGCAACTCTAAACAGGAGGGTTTTAATTTGAGACTTAAAGGCACTCAGTGTTTCAGCTGTTTTACAGTTTTCTGTAAGTTTGTTCCAAATTTGTGGTGCGTGGAAACTGAAAAACCACCTTTATATTGAAAAACATGTTTTTTCTAAAATACAGTGTTTCCATTAAGCACATTTATTTTTCTAATCTCAAAATTTACAATTTTATGGCTACTTATTGGTAGTTTCTCTTCTTTTGTTACAAATTAATTGAAATTTGTATCGGTTCTCTCTGGGTGCTCCGGTTTCCTCTCACACTACTGTAGTTTTTTCTTTACGCAGCTGATCTATTACATTTTATTCTTTTTTTAGCTGTCTGAATAAGCAGCAGTTTGTTCTGGTGAAGCCATTTCAACTCTCTTCCTAATTTTATTTGTTTCTATAAATGTCGCAGAATTCAACAGAGTTTATACAACTTTGTAACTCTAGTTAAAAACATAATTTCCACACTAAACCAAAATCCTCCCTCGTAAATTACACATTAGACTCTGAGTGGCATTTAACTTTAACTTAATTTTAGCTTTTTAAGGGAAATTATTATGGAAATGAATATGTAGCCTTTTTGTCCCACTTGTCGCTCATTGAATAGCTTTGATCTATCAAACAGCAGTTCAGGCTCGGGTCTGTTTACTGTTTGACTTCCCTGAACCATCACTGAGTTTTTCCTTTCCCCCCTTACAGATAATGAGGCTTGTGATTACCATCTTAATAGGCATTAATCAGAAACGAGTGCTGGCACAGGGCAGATTTGCAAACAGTGTGCAGAGAATGGAGTATCAAGGAATTAGGCACTCTTGAGATTCGAGTTTTAATCTCATGAAAATTCAATTAGCCCACTTCAGAAACGGATTATGCTGAAGAAATAAAATTAGCACGACAGGGTGGAAAACAAGAGCACATCATGAAATTGGTTAGCAGCCGCCTGCTGACATTCATTCATACAGTGTTTAATGCCATAGTTCATTGGCTCCTGAAGCTGTTAGAGGAAGTAAACATCTATTGCTGACATTTTGGAACAGAGCTGCCATAATCTTCCCACTTGTAGGATCACGTCATTAACAATAATCCCACTGTTTTCTTCTGATCCAACCGAACAGATGGTGACCTGTTCATAATAATAAGACCGTTTACAGTTTGAGGAATGTGATGTATACTTCCAGTTATGAGAATATAAAACATTGCTACACAATACAAATTTGAATGGAATATGTAGTGTCCAAAGTACTTGTAAATGTGTCTGTACCTTTATGTTCACACCCATGTAGACCTCTGGAAAAAACGAAGAGCCCCCTGCACCAAACCCCATTGAAAACCTGATACTGATTTCTGAGCTCTTCCTGAGTTAAAACATTAGTATTGTTTCTAAATGAACGTGAACTTGTTTTCTCTGCATTGTTTAACGCATTAATAAGGCTTTGTAAAAACACGTACCGAGTTTTCATTTCAACTCTGTTGGACGGCACGGACTTCAAGCTTTATAAAAGTGGTGTTTTTATATTGGTTTTGTGGTTATTTACTTCAAAAATACAGCCAGAAATAAGATCGATCATTTCTGCCTTATTTTGTGGGGTCTAAATGTACCACATTTCCAAAACAACCAATGAAAATGTGTTGACGGGTCTGTTGCTAGGTAGAAAGGGGACATGCAGAGAGAGACGGGGATTTGGATATGGCAAGAGACTAAGGCACAGCGATGCTGTGGATTTTACTAAGAGTTTTTTGATGGGTTCTTTAGACTATTAGTGTGTTAGTTAGAGTTCGTGGTGTCTGCAGTGTTAGCAGTAGCGTTGCTAGCTGTCGCTACATGGCTTCATAGCGAGCCTGACGCACTGAGAAGGAGAATGGACATTTAGACCTCGACTCAAAGGCTTACGGTCTGAAAGCAATGCACCTTTTTTGTTATTTTGACCATTTCTCATTTTCTGCAAAGAAATACATAATTTTTCCTTAAATTTAAGAGTTGTCAGTAGTTCATAGAATAAAATAAAAGAACAATGTTCATTTTACTCAAAAATACACGTATAAAAAAGTAAAATCTGAGAAACTGATGATTTTAATTGGTCCCTAAAGTATTTTCTTACAGAGCTGTAATATATATATATATATATATATATATATATATATATATATATATATATATATATAGATTGTTTTATGAGTTAAGAGTGTAAATGTATGTGTTAT
>CAEGAF010092915.1:0-11243 GCA_903067075.1 Micropoecilia bifurca | reverse complement strand
AAAAGCCTTTTACCTCCGTAAACATGTACTCTGCCTCCCACCTGTCTTGAAACCCCCTGTTCTCAGCGTCCACCTTAGTTTGGCCATTTTTGAGGAGGGCGGGACCTGAAAGAAATCTGAAAAACCTGAAATCTCTGCTCTGACTGCTGATGAATAATGAAGCCGTTTGGGCGCTGCAGTCACTTCGCGGGCTACCTTTGCATTATGGGAAATGTAGTGTTTGCGGGCAAAACACGAGCAGGCGGCTCTGGCTTGCGGGTTGGTTCTCAGTAATTAAAAATCATTCAGGGGCCATAGATAATTGATTTGCGGGCCGGATCTGGCCCGCGGGCCTTGACTTTGACATATGTGTACTACAGGAATCAGACCTGCTGTCATCTGCCTTTGTCAACAGTCTCACTGTTTGCTTTCGCAGTGGAGAATCTCTGGCCTTACCCAAAGTTCACTGTCCCAACCATCCTGATGCGCTGCTGGTGGAGGACTACAGAGCAGGAGACATGATTTGTCCTGAATGTGGCCTTGTTGTTGGTGAGTATTTGCATGACCAGTGTTGAGAATACACCTTCAGTTTAAACCTCACTTTGTTTGTGTGTTTCGTCTGTCATTATGACTCACCTTTTTGAAATGTTATGGGATTACAAATCCATCAAAAGGCTTAAAATAATTTACATGGAGCTATTATTTTGATTAAATGTGAAGACTGCAGAGAAACTATGACTAAGTTCACTGTGTGATGCTGCAGTAGCTGATGATGTGGATCAGCTGACGTAGCTTAAAGCAACACCGTTCAAACGTTTTGGTGACTGGAGCTGATCTGAAGGACGGACACACTGTTTTAAATCTTTTGCATGACAAGTTCTGAATGTCCTACTGCCAATTAGAGACATTTTACAATTTCTGAGCTGCAACGCATCTGAACGGCAGTTATGTGTCAAGCAAATAAGACAGATCCCAACTGTTTTGGGACATTAATAATTGAACTCACATATATTTTTAAATATGTACAATAAATATGTTAGAATAGTTGTAACAGTGCATTATCAACTGTCCACATTCATACATCAGCTTGTCAATCAAGTGTATTTGTATGATACATTTTAGCAACATGGCAAAGTTTGTTACATGGTGAAAACTTAAAGAAATCATAAATACATCACGTGGTCAGCAGTTATGAAAGCCAGTAAAAATCACATTTTGATTAGTGTTATCACCAAAATCATACACATTGTTTCATTTCTTATGGTTCGTTTTTAGTCTCTTGTTCAGTTTTCTGGAAGTTTGTTCCAGATGTGTGGTTTGCAGATGCTGAATGCTGCTTCTCTATGTTTGGTTCTGGTTCTGGATGCAGAGCAGAACCAGACCCTGAAGACTGGAAGGTTGCTATGACAACAGCAGGTCTTTAATGTGTTGTGGTGTTAAGCCGTTCAGTGATTTATACAGCCGTGTTTTAAAGTGCTAAGGTTTTCAGAAGCACATGCAGAATATTCTATTGACATGCGAAGCATAAAGACCTAAAACTTGGGATTTGTGGGTTTCAATGCAAACACTGAAATTGGGATGATGATGTATCTGCAATGTATAATTTCTTTCTCTTTATCACAACCACTGATATCCAAAAGCAGCAGACATGAGGCGCAGCGTCCTTGGAGCCGACACATTGTTTGTGCATCGCCTTCATTTTCTCCAGTAATATTGGATTGTTTTGATAAATGTCACATTTTGAAACGGATGTTCGAATTAGTTTAATATACAAAAAGAAGAATGTCATTGTTGACATTTTGTGCAGCTGATGTCTTTATTCAGAGTATAAAGGTTTTGTGTTTAAGGTGAGGTCTGAAGTGTAGCACATCCAGCCCAAACATCTCAGAGCCGCTGGGAACTCTGGGTTCTGCGGTAATGAGCCCCTCAGCGCTGGGCGGGTCAGGTGGGATTTCTGCTGCAGACCTCTGAGGAGGTGATGACTGCCACTCCCAGTCTGCCACTCCCAGCTGAACTGGATTCGAGTCTTTTAGTTTCTCTGAGTCACCTGAAGAGAAACGACCACCTGTTTGGACTGGTCTGTCTAATGTGGCTCCGTGTCTCTAGATGGTTTCATAACTCGCTGCTGCTGTGTTGTGACTCTGGAATAGACTTCACCTTCACCTTGATCCGACCAGAATGAAACCTGAACATCATCAGAGATCTGGTCTGGCACCAGGCTGTGCGCATGAGGCCACAGCATCCAGAATATTACACCATCCCCTAATTATCCCACAGGGATGGAATATGACAAACAGTGGGATCATCATCATCGTCGTCATCTTCTCACTGGAATTTGGCTTCAGTCTGTTGACAGACTCAGTTTCCTGTAAATTTAACAGGATAGAACGTCCTGAGAGCAGCGGTCAGCATCTGGACCCAAACCGTATCACATGTTTCAGATCTGTATGAGGAGAATTCAGTGGTCAGAAGGAGACGTCTTCATTTCTAGATGCATTGGAATGAAACCTTCAGCCAATAAATAAGCTTCTGCTGTGGCCAATAGAAGTGAAAGGATTTTATAGCTCAGCTTTTTTTACTGATGGTTTGTTTAGTGATACTAAACAGGAAGTAAGACGGGATGAAAGAGCAACTCGTTTACACAAACTGTGTTTTTCCCCCCAGGATGCTGTATTTTGTTGAGTTGTTTGGTTGATGCAGGTTGTGTCTCCAGGTGACCGTGTGATCGACGTGGGCTCTGAGTGGAGGACGTTTTCTAATGAGAAGGCTCTCAAAGATCCATCCAGAGTGGGAGACGCCCAGAACCCCCTGCTCAACGGAGGAGACCTGACCACCATGATCAGCAGGGTGAGCCGCAGTCCAAAGAGAAGCGTCTCCAACAGTGTTATTATGGATGAACCGAGAAATCGGCCCAGTTCCCTTCGCTTTGGGTGATTGGAGATCAGCCCATACTTACATGGAAAACCGATTTTATCCTCCGATTTTATCTGAGTCTGAAAAAGTCTGCAAATCAGACCATCTGTTACAGTGCAGTTCACATGACTGGGGTTCTGATTACTAAGGTGGTGATGGCAGAATGTTCACGGATCAGACTGTCCCAAGCAAAGGACAAATCCAGAGTCTGATGTTCTGGTTCTTAAACACGCAGATCCAGCTTCAGGGTTTATGTTAGTGTGGAATCTGAGTGTGTGGTTTTACAAAGAAAAATGAATAAATACAAATCACAGTCCAACATGAAAACCAATAATAACTTTGTAAGCTGTAAACATTATATTCACATTACTTGTCTTATAAGCTTTGCTACTACAGGCCTTTATAACTTAGCTATATTTGATAAATACAATATTCTTCTCATTACTCCAGTCTAATCCTACAGTCACTAATAAAGTGAAACTAGCCGCTGTCCCAATCAGCCACCATGTCACGTCTGTTCAGGCGCCATTAGCAACAATTAGCAACAAGCCCACTGATGCAGAGTCAGCAACTTTGTTTTTTCCATTTACTGACTTTTTAGGCACAATCATTATTGGCCAAAATCAGAATTTGCAGGTCAGGCTTTTTTTAATCATTATTAATAATTCACAAATGAGTGTATACAAAACAAACATTACACACAAACAAATAACTAATAACCATTTAGATAAGAAGACAAATGACAAAAATAGTAAAACCAAACAAACGTCTGAAAATCTAGGCCTGGTTAACGATGGTCAACACCACGTTGCCAACTTAGCAACTTTGTTGCTTTATTTACTGACGTTTTAGACAAAAATGGAAAAACAAAAAAATTGGTATTGGCCAAAATCCTAACCAGCAGCTGAGTCGTTTGGATCGGTGCGCTGCCCTCTCTGCCTGACGGTTCCTCCTGGTTGAGGCTCAAGCGGCGGTCAGCTCCTCGTCTGATGTGTGAGTCGCGTGTTTCTGTTGACATGTTTACAGCGTTTCCTCCACAGGGAACCGGCGCGGCCAGCTTCGATGAGTTCGGCAACTCAAAGTACCAGAACCGGCGGACCATGAGCAGCTCTGACCGGGCCATGCTGAACGCCTTCAAAGAGATCAGCACCATGGCGGATCGCATCAACCTGCCGAGAAACATCGTAGTAAGTTCAGAGAGAGGAGATGGATTCCTCCACCCGGTTGGTCGGTTGGTTCGGAACCGGTCTTCTTCTCGCCCAGAACGTCACATCGATCCGTTTCAAAGTTTCCATGTTGGAACATTTTTACTTTAACTGCCCTGTTTGGTTCTCAGGACAGAACGAACAACCTGTTCAAACAGGTTTATGAGCAGAAGAGTCTGAAGGGACGAGCCAACGACGCCATCGCCTCAGCCTGCCTCTACATCGCCTGCAGACAGGAGGGCGTACCAAGGACATTTAAAGGTCAGACCTGTTTTCTCTGTCTGGTCAGAATAAAGCTGATTTTCTCTTGGCTTTATAGTGAAATATGGCTGGTTGATATGCATGATAAACATATTGCTACACAAGCGCCTCATGTCTGAAATGCAGCCAACCTGGTGGCATCACCTTTCCTCTTTAATCAGTTTAATCCAGCCTGTTTTTTATATTTAAACAGTTGTGAGGCATGATGGGAAAACCTGAAGCGGCGTAAGTTCTCAACAGGTTGTTGCTAGGCAACCATAAAGTGAATGAGTTGATGCCACCAGCTTTGCTTATTTAGCTGTGAGAGGTTAAGGTAAGGCCTGTCCTCTGCCTACATCCCCCAGAATGCTGTTCAGTGCTGGATCAGATTCAGTGAATTTTCTATATATTGAAGATTCTATCTGATTTATCATCTTTAATATCTATTGTGATAAATATGGTTATTGATTTATTGTCCAGCCTTACTGTGAAAGCTGCTGTCATGGGAACAAATAATCCCATTTTTAACCAAGAATGTGTCTTATGTAGGTCATTTTCTTTACAATTGAGAAACAGACTAAATCAGGACTAAATCATCACATGGTCTCTTCCAGAGATCTGCGCAGTCTCCAGGATCTCAAAGAAGGAGATCGGCAGGTGCTTCAAGCTGATCCTGAAGGCTCTGGAGACCAGTGTGGACCTCATCACCACGGGAGACTTCATGTCCCGCTTCTGCTCCAACCTGGGCCTGCCGAAGCAGGTGCAAATGGCCGCCACCTTCATCGCCAGGAAAGCCGTGGAGCTGGACCTGGTGCCCGGCAGGAGCCCCATCTCAGTGGCCGCTGCAGCCATATACATGGCCTCCCAGGCCTCCGCTGAGAAGAAGACCCAGAAAGGTGAGAGGTTCTGTAGAAACCCTGCCAGCTCTCACCAGCTGCGTTTCCATGTAGAAAAAACACAATTTCTCAATTGCAGTGTTTCCATTAAGTAAGAAATTAAATGAACGTCACACATGAATGAGTTTGTTCAAGACATTGAAAATCATGAGATACATTCATAATTATTTCCTCATAATTCAGAGGAAACATTGGTGTCTTATTCAGGCGTTGGAGCAGCTACATACGCAGCATTTTGGGGAAATTAGTCTATAGTTTTACAGAAGAGTTCTAGATTCAACATGTTCAAATGCAACAATCTCATGAGGTGGCGCTGTGGAGCCCTGGTGGAGTCAGCTGAACTTTGTCTAAAAACTCCCCACAAGAACAAAAATGTATGTGTTATGTACCAGATCATCCTTCCTTAAGGCTGCAGCATATAACTTCTATGAAAAGTTTTTTTTTCTTTTACATATTTGTTAAAATTGTCACTATGTTATGACACTGACATTATAACATGAAACAGATATTTAGCTCCTGCTGCAGGCTGCAGACATGCACTGCTCTCAAACGGCCAATCAGAGCCAGGGGGCGGGGTTTAGCACTGCTCATCACTCACTTACTCTTTGCTGCGCTACAGCTAGCTCCTTGCAACAGATCTTGCCAAGAATGCTAAAGCTAGTTAACATGTCCACCAATGATGGTGGATAGTTTTCCTGGAGCGGTAAGTTGCTTCACTGCCAGCAACTACCTGAGCTTGATTGACAGCACTAAGATCCTCCTCCTGACTTTGATTGGTTCAGACCAGGAGTAGTGCATTTCTGAAGATAACTCAAGGAGGAGGTGGAGGAGCTTATTTTCAGATTATCTGTCTCATACTATCCTTTAATAACATGATGATAGTTTAAATATGTAAATATTTTCTACATGCTTCAAGTTTTTTGCTTGTTTTCCCCCCAGAAATCGGTGATATCGCTGGCGTTGCCGACGTCACCATCAGACAGTCCTACCGACTCATCTACCCACGCGCAGCAGAACTTTTCCCTCCAGATTTTAAGTTTGACACGCCTGTTGATAAACTGCCTCAACTGTGAACAAGACCACTTACTCATTGCTGAAGTTTCTCTGCTGTACGTTTTTCTGTTGGTTTAGGGTTTGAATATTCTTTGGTCGTGCTCAAAACAAGCAGCCTTCATGGAGGCCATGTGACAGGAATACAGCAGACACACATTCCAGACCTTGAATAAACATCTTGCAGACCGTACTTGCAGTATTTCATTTGACTGTATATACTGTACCATGTATATTATGTCCAAGCAGGAAAACATTAACTTGACGCTTTGCAATTTTAGGCTCTTTTCATATTGTATACACAAAGCATTTGTTTTGTAGAAAAATTTGCCAGGTTCTATTTTGTTTGAATTGTTCCAAGTAATAAAAAAAAATAAAACATTTTCAATTAATCAGCTCATGGTTTGAATTAAAACCTTCACATGTTGCTGCACACTGCTAGTCAGCTGGCTGTAGGAAAGATGAAATCGGCTGTGAAAAATGTAACTTGATGACTAATCTAATACGAGCTTGTTAAAAACATTTACAATCAGCTGGCTGTATATGTACGGTAGTTTTTTCAATCTTAAATTTGACTTGCATTAGATGGAGCCTACGTATTTCAGTAGCTCCATTAAGCCAGGATGTTTCAGCAGTGAAATAAAAATAAGACAATATTACAAATGTTTAATCTGTGCATTCATGATAGGTAACAGTGACTGCGAAGATGCCTTTTCTTAACATTATACACCAGGATGAATGAGAACAGTTGTGATTTGGGTAATTGTACCATCCATTCAGTTTATATCTGTTCTGGAAACAACATGCACAAGCACATAAAAAAAACAAACATTTTGAACAATCTATTTCCATAATTAAGAAATGTAGATAAACTATTGATAAAATTAGTGCTTTCAGCTTACCTGTGTACATACAGTATGCATATAATAAACCCCCTGCCCCTCTGTAGTGATTCATAAGCAGGTCTGAAATATTGAATCAGTCATATTTAACATGCACACTGACAGGAAGTCGGCTGGAAAAATCCAATCAGATTTAAGGAGGAAGCACGTGCTTTAATGGCGTTTTAACATTAAAAACTAGATGTAGTGTCTTACCTGAAAAATAAAAATATAGTCAGTTTTGGTGCTGATTTTACTGAGGTATCTTTAGTCAAAGTTCTGTCCATCACAACTGGCTGGGGACAAGAAAACATTTTAGCAGCTAAGGATCGAGTTCAGCACAATTTCCAACTCCATAGCTGCGCCAACGCCACCAACAGGACACATTAGTTATAAAAAAATCTGATTTTTTTTTTTTATTAGAAATTTTCTAGAAAAACAATTACAAATTTCTGAGATTAAAAAGTCAAACATTTGCTCAAATTTTGAGATTAATTTCTAAAATATTTGACTTTCGAAACAAAAAAATGTCAAAGTTTCTTCTAGAATTCTGAAATTACTCTCAAAATTGTAGGGTTTTTTTCCTAGAAAATTTTTTGACTTCTCCAACTCGAAACGAGAAGCTTTGACAAGAAAAATTCTGAGATTAACCTAATTATTTCTGACTTTTTTTCCCCATCTACAATGGCCCCACTATGCTGTAACCTTGTGGGCATTTCTGTAAGGCATTGAAATGTCATGCATCTATCTAGTCTATTTTAAAGCATTTTAAAAGAGAACATCTTGGACACTTTCTCTAGAAGTGACTGGTTGAATTGCTCGCCAGAGGGGAAACTTTTTTTTTTTCAAGTCAGGAAGCTGCTGTAGTAGTCAAGATGTTAGCTGTAGCTGACCGTTCAGTGACCAAGCCTTCACTGAACACCAGGTCCAAATATGATCCAAGCTGAGGGATTTACAAGAGCACATAAAACAACACATCAAATATGTGACTGAATATAATCTGTACATGTTTTTTTTTTTTTAAATCTGAAGACAGCAACACTGAATAATGTGATTGTAATGGTGCCGTCTTCACAGTCCGTATGGAAAACATTCTCAGTGGTCAGTCAACGGACACGGCGGCGATCTGTGCAGGATCTCACTACACCTTCCATCCAACACAATTCCATTCAATAAAAAAACAACAACAATCTCGTGGATAAAAAAAAACAAAACATCTGAGGTCCTTGTAGAGGTCATCTAGATTTTCTTCTCAATGGCACAGTTTGTTCTCTCAACATTTTGGGCAGGGAGGGAGGAAGGAAGGAAGGAAGGAAGGAAGGATTGTTTATAAAAAGTGAGCTCTAGTCATCGCTGAGCTGTTTAGTTCACAGTGTGTGTGTGTGTGTGTGTGTGTGTGTGTGTCTTTGAAGGTGAAGCTAACACCAGTCAGCGATGTAATCAAAGTCAGAAAACAGGTTCTGCTCCTCAGAGCTCAGGACTCTTGGTTCTCTGGGGGGAGTTAAAATCGGAGCCTCTGAGGTAAATTCATCGTCGAAGTTGCTGACATCGTTGGCGCCTTGGATGGTCGGTACGAACGGCGGCTTCACCTTCTTGGCCAGCAAGCCGTCCCAGTCCAAGTTCTACCAACACACACACACACACACACACACACACACACACACACACACACACACACACACACACACACACACAAAAACAACATNACACACACACACACACACACACACACACACACACACACACACACACACACACACACACACACACACACACTTACTGCAGTTAGCATTGTGGTTATGCATCATTTTAATAAACACCACCTGGGTTTTTCTGCCCCTCTTACCCTGAAGAATTGATGCTTCTTAACTTCCTCTGCATCTCTCTCTCCTGCTCCCAGTCGGCGCTCTGGGCTCCTCCTCAAAAGCTGTGAAGAAAGAAAACATGACTCAGTAAAGCACCTCAAAAATATATCAGCTTAACTTAATATATATCATGGATTTTATTTTGACTTTTAAATTATTTAAAGGATTTTATATCGAGGGGGGGGGATTTGGTTCAGAAACTGTACTCAATTCTCTCAGTAGCCACTAGAGGGCGTCTGGATTTATGATTTTTCAGTGCCTTTCAAAAACATTGATACTTCCTGAAACCTTTTGACATTTCATCAGGTTCCAACCGCTGACCTCGGTGTGTTTTACTGGGACACAGATTAACGCCACTCATTAGTGTGGACTCATCCTGACACACACCCTCCTCATGATGGAGATGGCCTCGGTGGAGAGGAACCGTGGGTAGCGGACCTCATCGTTCACGATGCTGTCGAACACTTCCTCCTCGTCATCGCCGGGAAACGGTGACTGGACACAGACAGGGACGGTTACAGGAAGCCCTGCGTTGCTCGCGGTGATCTCCCCGGACACGGCGGCTCACCTCTCCCACCAGCATCTCGAAGATGAGAACGCCCAGCCCCCACCAGTCCACGGCGCGCGTGTACGACGTCTCCGTTAAAACCTCCGGGGCCAGGAACTCCGGCGTGCCGCAGAAGGTGCTGGTGCGATCCCTGAAGCCCATTCCTGAGGGCAGGACGCACTGATCAGAACCAACGGCGCTGTGCTGACCGGACCGGATCAAGCAGGAGCATTTTATTGAAGTACTGTTCATGCAATCGGTCATCTTACCTTCTTTGCAAAGGCCAAAGTCAGCGATCTTCACGTATCCCTCTGTGTCCAGGAGCAGGTTGTCCAGCTTCAGGTCTCTGAGGATCACACACACCTCCCGTTATATACATATACATAAGGTTTCATAAGATTCCAGAGTTCAAGTTTATGTTTAAAAACATATTAGTGAACATGTGTACATGTAAATACATGAGGTGACTCATTTCCATCTCTATTCCTGTTGGCAAAAGGAAAAAAAAACACTAAATAAAACTACAGAACAAAAAATGCATAAATCACCTTAAGATCTATATGTTTTACTGAATGCTGACATTTTTGGCTTTCAAAGAGCCAGTTTTTAAGATAAAAAAAAAGGAGACGAGAATTGAAAGGTCACATATATTTGTGTAAAAACTTGCTTGACCTACTCCAGTTTTCCTATGAGGAACTGAACCATCAACTCTAGAAGCTGTTTTGATTTTGTTTGGGGATTTGTGATAAAGTGTCATTTGACTATAAACAAGTGAAAAAATCCCTTGGATTTGTTTCCCAGAGATCAGCGTTTGACCGAGCCGCATTCAGAGGAACGTACCTGTACACGATCTTGTGGTCGTGTAAAAACTGTAATCCCAGAACGACACAGGCTGCATAAAATCTGCAAGAGGACAGAATGGCAATAAGAACATGGCCGTCACCAGGGAGACCACAGAAACAGAGAAAATAGTTTGAGCATCAAATCAAAGGGTTTTCACACTAGTTGTGATGGTGATGGGGAAACTTCACAAGCTGGATGAAAGCTAGAGATGACCGATCAGATATTAACATCTGAAACCTGGAGACGGGACACAGTGTCCAGGAGCTGGACTACCGGCTCCTGGACACTGACAGGATACAGATATTATCCCAAATTCCAGATCGGTCTGAGTGTCAATGTTCCCAATACATAAGGGCAGATCTATTTAGTCTGTTCTATCATCATGCTTTAACATTCATTGTTAAATTATATTCAGAATTCCTAATTTCACTTCCTGAATCTTTTAAAAAAAGGTTTGCTGCAGTTTATTTTTTATACGTTTGACCAAGGTAGTCCACCTGTTGTTTTTGTCAGTTTCAGTCTCTATTATTTATTTCTACATTGATTCTACTTCTAACTGCACTGACTCAACAAATGAAAGTTGTTTTACATATTTGACCGAGCTTGTGAAGCTGCTGGTGCATTTAAGTGTTTGTACAGAGGCACAGAGTTAATTTGTAACTCAGTGCATTTATGTCTGTTAAAAAAATAAAAGAACATTTTCAGTCAATTCAGCTCAATACTAAAAATGTCACCAATGGTGTTCAGAATGTGTGTGTGTGTGTGTGTGTGTGTGTGTGTGTGTGTGTGTGTGTGTGTGTGTGTGTGTGTGTGTGTGTGTGTGT
>CAEGAF010092913.1:0-41889 GCA_903067075.1 Micropoecilia bifurca | reverse complement strand
CAGAGCCTGCGCTCCTGCTATGGTCAGCAACATCGCTACCTTTCTTGGCTCCGGCTTTGTCTCCAATCCCATCGCGGCGACATACAGTTGAAAGCCTCGTTTGAAAGCAGCCAGTTCTCATCCATGTTTCCTGTCAGCTTCAAGCTCTCCGGTGGTTTCAGCTCCATGGTCGGCTTTTTAGTTCACTCCTGACACCATGTTATATTCGTGCTTGATAAAGACCAGACGTTGTGTGATGCTCAGATACTTTTATTAAAGCATCTTTTCTAAGGTCTGTTCACACAGCATGCTCACAGGTGTCTCTCATAAGACTCACTAAGACTCTCTCCCTTCTGTTCTCTACGTTTATACATTCTCATGAACTCAGGTTCGCCACCTGGTGGACATAAACATAATTCATTCAATCATGACACATACCTTCTCCTCATGCTTCTGACCTTTAACCCTTTCTGTCCTGCAAAGATTCGTGGACGGCATCGAAACGGAGAGCACTTCCACCTCCTCACAGAGGTTTGAGTTCAGTCCCAGCCTGTCACATGCAGCTCCACCTTCCCCGTACAAAGGTAAAACACACACACACACACACTTACCCAATCTCTGGTGTGTGTTCTCTTCCTTTCCTGGGAGCTTAATGTTGAATATCCCGCTATCTGCAGGGATGCGTGAGCATTCTGAGATCAAGCAGAGCATGACGAAGCTGACAGAGGACGTAAGTTCTGACCCGATGCATCATGATTGTCACATTTTTACTGCAGACTGAGATTTTTAGCCCAGGATTGTAATTTTCATCCCATTCTAGAAAATAAACGCTGACTCAGGTCATATATAGTTTTCTTTACTCATATTGTGATAATTCACAATAAATGTGATCATCTGTAAACTGATGTCAATCATAGGCAGCCATGATGACTCCTGACAGGTAGCGGATGCTGGTGCAGGTGGATTGTTTTTAATGCTCCTCTGATCTGGAACAAAGTTCCACAAAAACAACTGAGTTCCTTTAAATCCAGGCTAAATACCCTGGTAAGGAAAACCTTATGAACTTTTGACCCATAATCACTGGAATATTGATCAACATATTTGATATGTGTTGATGATTTGGATCAAATGTATTGGTTTTGTTGCTGGTTTCTCATTTGGTGACTGTGTGATGTCTCTATGACTTCTTATTTTCGTGTTTTTATGACATAAAGAACTTTGAACTGTTGCTAAAACTTGGTATTGAAGTGATTATTTGACTGATTGATTAAACTGATAATTGTCTGTGGCTGAAAAGCTTAGAGTGATTTTATCGTAGCTCCTTTTATCCATCGTCAGGTAAACATTTCTACGTCAACGTTCAGATGAGGTTCTGGGTCTTAGGCTGGAGTCGGTTCTTTAATGCAGTGATGTGATGCAGCGTCGTGATGATGTGACCGTCTGCTTGTGTCTCTGTCTCCTCCTCTCCCAGATGAACTCTCTGTCCAAACAAGTGTCCAACCTCAGCCAGGAGCTGCAGGAAATGGCGGGCCTGATGAAGTCCCTCCTCCAGGTGGCCCCGCAGCCAATCCTGATGAGCGCAGAGCCAAACCTGGCCCCGCCTCAGGGCAGTGCCAGCCAGCTGCTGTCCAGCCCCTGGTTCGCGCCGCGTTCCCCCCCGAGAGAGGACGTTGGCTCCCTGTTGGACAGCGGAGACCTGGAGGGCGAGGGTTTGCCGCGATGCCTTCTCCCGACTCATCACTCACCAAAAAGGCCTGATTCCTCTCCATCAGCATCAGCACAGCCCCCAGCCAGCCCCGTGGCAACTGGCTCAAGCTTCCTGTCATCGATGGGAGAATCTCTGCCGGGGTCCCCGGTGTCCCGAAGCCCCCAGGTCTCCCCCAGCAACGGGATCCTCCCTCCGTCCCTGGAGAACCAACCTGCTCCGCGCTCCAGAAACCCTTCGCTGTCGCTTTCCCTCTCTATCTCCGTCTCCTCCTCTACTCCGGCGAGGCGCAATCAGCAGAGACGCCACGAGGAGGAGGCCAGAGCCGCTGCCGGGCCGCAGGAGGTGGAGATGCAGGAGTGGGGGCGGCGGGGAGAAGACAGCAAAACCTCCACGGAGGATTTCAGCTTCATCGACGAGGACGATCCTGGGCAATAGGCGGGTTTCTGCTGCGTGATGCAGCCGTGAACAAAGCGGTCGGTGCAGCAGCAAGCTGGTCTGTCTCAGACAGGAAGCCTGGGAGGCTTGGGCTGCTTCCTGTCTACGCTAACAGTCTATGTTAGCATATCACTCACCGGATCACCCACCGATTATTAGCGACACAAATCCTGCAGAACTGCGGCGAGTCGATGCCTTCAGCTCCTGACACGCAGAACCAGACAGCATTTCGCTGTCTGTCTCCCATCTGATATCGGTTTTATTTTTTAAATACCAAGATGTCTCCCCCTGCAGCGGCGCGGACAAACACACACATCCCCCAACTGATGGGTCTGAGTCGGTACAGCAGGGTCTGGAATGTAAAGTTGCTCATTCTCACTCCAGATCTCATTCTCACTCCAGATTTTATTTTCTAAAGGAAGGCAATCATCTGCCCCTGTGCAAAACAACACACACACACACACACACACACACACAGATGCACACCCACATGCCACTCATTTCCCTACAGCAGCAAGGCCTGGTTCTCTGATGGTGTAATTAAAGTACCTTTGGGTTCAATGCCAAAGAGGAAGACAAAACCACAGTTTAGATCCTAAAACGCTCCATAAGCTGCTTCTCAACAAGCTAATCTCAGAAACTTTATTTAAGTTAGGAATTTCAGTTGTCAAGTGAAACTCGTGTATTTTATAGATTCTATATATGTACTATGTTATAAATGTTTCTGTGTTGTTTTGATGACTATGGCTTAAAGCAAAAGAAAATTCCCAATCAAACCGACATAGAAAATGGTTTTAATGAAGAGATGCTCTCTATACTTTGGTATGTAATACCGCACCAGTGGGATGGAGGTAGAGCTGGGCAACAGCTAAATGATACATATATTATGATAGACACATGATCAATATCAAGAGATAACACTTCTGACAGAATGTTTAATAATTAAACCGAACTCATTTCCAGAACCAAACAGCATTCTGGGAGATGTAGGTGGAGGAAAGGCTTGAGCCGCTCAACCTCTCATGGCTAAATTTGCTAGTATGGTGGCATCAACTAGCTCACTTGTTGGTTGCCTAGCAACAACATCTTCAGCAGCTTGCGCAGCAGCAGTTCCAGGTTTTGCTACTCTGCTTAAACCTGCTTAGAATAAAAAAACGATGGCGTGGAGTGAAAGGAGAAAATGAGTACAGCAGGTGCAGTATGTAACTTTTATAAAAATGTTTTTTTTTCATATTTGTTAAAACTGTCACCATATCATAGCATTATGTTTTGAGAAAGATAATCGGTGAAAAGATCAATCTCCTCCCTGAGCTTTATTATTGCCATCTGAAGAAAGTCAATCAGAGCCAGGAGGCGGGTCTTAGAGCTGTCAATCAGTTTCATGTACTCCTTGCTCAATGTGCTGATGGCGGCAAAACCTACCATTACAGTTGATAGAAAGCAAGGGGGAGAAGCGCCACATGGTGGGGTGACTGACAGCGCTAAGACCCGCCTCCTGGCTCTGATTGGTTGTTTATAGTTGGTACTGAGAGGAGTTTGATTTTTCTTCACGGATTATTTGTAACATATTGTCCAAACTTGGTTACAGTTTAAACAAATATGTGAAAATATATTTCTTCTAAACATTCCATACTGCAGCTTTAAAACAGGAAACGCCACCACACATCCAAAAATCCATTTTTTTTATTGCTCTTTACTTCATTTTAGGGTTGTTGTCTTTTTAGCTGTAGGCCACAATTGTCAAAATGAACTCAAAACGTCACCATGAATAATTTCTGTTCTCAAAATAAATTGCTGAAATAAACCAAACCATTTAATGCCATCTTCATGTACTGAGCTGCATCTGTAGTTTTCAAGCCAGGCACATTCAGATTGTACGTCGCACATTTCCCCCTGAGCTTTAGCCATCCAGCCATTCGTGCCTTCTCCATGTGAAGACCCCTCCCCTCCTCTCACTGGCCCACAGGTCCCTTCAGTCAGTCCACCTTTACCCAGAAGAAGCCATCAACGCCACCTGCTGAGAACAGTCTGACCTTCCTCTGAAACGCTTACCGCTCCGTTTAGGCTCTGGGTCTGACCTGTGCAGAGGAAACGCGGTGGGTTGGTATTGCACGCCATGCGGAACCCTTCACAGTTCTTATGTAGCACACACACGCCGCCTCGGACCAATGGGGGGGTTACGAGACTTCAGCCAGAGCCACTGCGCTGCAGGAGCCTCAGGACCTCGGTCTGTTTTGTTCGCTGTAGACCCTGAGCTTTCTGGTCCCCACTTTGTTACAGAAACAGCAGAGGACACTTTCATGGACTTTCTACACACCGGAAAACCAAACTCCTATGAATGTGTGGAGTTCAGATCCTGGGCGCCACGTGGGTGGGGTGAGGTGGGGGGTTGGTTTCAGTGAGATGTAATGCGGAGTGAAACTCCACTGGGATTTGAATCAAATGCATGTTTTTTATTATTATTTTTGCATGAGAAACGTGCCTGCTTTTGAGCTGTTCAGGCCGGAGGGAAAACTGCCCCCCCTGGTGGAGGCTGCTGGGTTTCCGATGTATTTTATTACAGACTGCTGTTACATGCAAATTTAAACTGGGATTACATACATTACAATAAAGAAGTGTTGTTTTGTAAGAGCGGAGTCTTTGAGGTTTGTTTGTTGTTCAAATTTCCAAACAGCAGGTAGGATTTTAGGTTAAGGGTCAGCTTGATTTGGGCGTAATCTGGTTGACATGGAGACAGGTGATGGATGGAAAAGATTTGGGTTGCAACAAGGTGGAACCGAGTGGAAGAGGATTATGGCCACCAAAAAATAAAATTCTGACTCTGTATCCAATGAGTGGCTCGTTCAGTGGCCTGTTCAGAGCTGAATGGCTGCTGCTGAGGGATTTCAGCCATTTGATCCCCGTCTGTTGAGAACCGATGGATCTTAAAGTTGCAGGACCGGACCGGACTGGACCGGACCGGACCAGAGCAGTCCCGGTCTATACAGTCTGGCAGGTTTTGTAACCTCCAACTCTGAGTGTCTAAGTTTTTTCAGAACACATCTATAAATTTATAGATTATCACACTTGTGTACATATTTTGGAATAAATTTTATGTTTCTGGTCTAATATCAACACATTGGATGGAATATCTTGTCAATTTCCCCCTTACAGATCAATAAAGTATATTCTATTCTTTTCTACCTGAAATATAAAAAAATAATATATTTTAGTTGTGATGTGACAAAATATGGAATAAATTCCAAGAATGTGAATACTTTTGACAGGCACTAAACAACCATTCATTCTGGGTGCAAACTAGAGTGCAGTCGAATCGTTTCAGTCTCATTTTCAGCGGTGATGACGTCGTCGCTCTGATACAGAACCCGGCCGTTCAGAACTGCTGACCGTGGGAAGCCATTTTCCGTGGAAGCGGTGCAGAACTGAAGTCTCTCAGTGTGACGATGGAGCAGTGGTGGCACGACGTGACAACAGAACAGAGTCAAACCTAATGAGCAGGTGGGGACATGGACATTAACAGTGACACTTTTATTTCACTCCAGATGAACCAGGAATAGTAAATGTTTAGTTCAGCACCTTCATTTCATCGGATACTTTCCTTTGCTTCAAGCCAGAAACACGCTAAGAAAAATGAGAAAAGAGGCCATTCTGGGCCTGACACGGAGTTACAGTCACGAATGCCACGTTGTTAGTGTCGATAACGAACCTGTTGTTTAACAGCACTCAGACATGATGGTGACCATCACAAGGTCGAAGCAAATATATGGTTAAATTAACTCCGGATGTTTATTCTTGTAAGAAATTAACCCAAAACAAAAAAGACAAAAAGGAGCATCTATACGCTTCTTAGTACCAAATATTAAAAGTCAGGCTCTGCAATGTTGTGGGTTTAATTCAGAAATGAACACATCAAAGCTGCAGTATGTCACTGTCTTTAAATATGTTTTTTTTAGATATATTTGTTAAAACTGTCACCTAAACAGAAAATCTGTGGAAAAAAAAATAAAAATGTAAGGTCCTCCACCTCCTCTCTGAGCTACTATTGGTGTCTGAAGAGACTAAAAACAACCAATCAGAGCTTGGAGGCGGGTCTTAGTGATGCCAATCAATCTCATAAACTCACTGCTAAATGGCAGAGAAATGACGTACCATTGCATGAAAACCATTTATTAACCGTCATTGGTGGTCATGCTAAGCAGCCTAGCATTAAGGTTCTGCTAGCTGACTGGCAGCGCCAAGACCCGCCTCCTGGCTCTGATTGGTTGTTTGTAATAAGTACTAGGAGCGCTGGGAGAAGGCAGAGAAACAAACATTTTTTCCACAGATTATCTCTCATACAGTTTCAACAAATATGCAAAAGGAAAAAAAAGCTACATACTGCAACTTTAACAAGCTTTATCTAGATTTGGGTCTGAAACAAAAACTATGCAGCCTCCCTACAGAAGAAATAACACACAACACAAAGGAATCCTTCTGCAGGTCTGCATATATTTTCCGCTTTGTAACATTCATTCTATCAGAACTTCAGTACGGATTGAAATGTCAGAGGGCAACATTAAAAACCCCCTGGATGGAGAAGCTCTAAACCGGAGCTTCAGAGAGGAAACTGTGGACCTGTTGGAGGAGGGGCGGGACTTCCTGTCCATGTTTTCATTCTGGCAAACACTCAGACAAAGGAGTAGAGAGGAGAAGTGGGGATGATGCAGTGAATCCTCCTCTAGTCCACTGATAACGGAGCAGATTGGTTTAAGCACCAGCAGCTCTGGCTCTACATTTCTCATGGGGACTGAAAGGACACTGGGCAGAGGGGACAGGCAGCTTCTTCACGGTCACCAACGGAAACTTACAAATCTGGGATCCTTGGGTTTGTTTTCCGTTCTCACCCCTGCAGACAAAATTCAGGGTTTAATGGTGATCCAATCAGGCTGCAGTTCCAACTGCGCTGAGAGTGGAGAGGATGAAGTCAATGGGCTGAGAACAGGGGAAAATAAAAATCCAAAAATATATATTTATGTTTAAATTTATATATATATATTTATATTTATATTTATTTACGAGGTATATGTCCACAAAAAAATAAAACACCCAAAGTTTCAAAATAGGCATTTCTTCCAAATATATCCTTGCTAGTGATGCCTTGAGTAGACATTAATATTAACAGCAATATTAATCCAAAAGAAACACCAGGAAGTTCTCCTGTCCCGAATCTCCACCGTCAGTCAGGAGTCCCAGAAGAAGAGAGGCCTCAGACGAGCGCATGTAGTCTGACGTCAAACCCCAGAGAGTTACGTTTCAACCAAAAAAAGGGACAAAAAAAAGAAAAGAAAAACTTCCCTAATTTCTCCAACAACCAAACAGCCACACGCTCGGAGCCTCCTCCTCCTCCAGGATGAGTTGGGGCCGAGAAGAACCGCTGGAGACGGGAGGCAGGAGGAACGCGGGCCACGGGTCCAAGACGAAACAAAAAGGTGTCTTTGTGCAAGTCTCAAAACGAAAGCCAACATAAACTCGACGAGGCAGCGGCAGGCGTCCTCTAGCTGACCGTCAGTTAGGCTGGCAGTAGAGGATCGCTGCCCACTGTAGTCATGCCAGGTACTGCTGCAGCGCCGTCTTCGCCCTGGCAGAGACACAAACACACCGTTGTCATGGTTACGGGTCAGACCACAGTCTTTGGCGACGGAGGAGCAGAGGGGTGGGGGGAGTTTCTGGAACAACCTGTCGCTGAGGTTGGGGTCGGCTGACTGCGTCAGTTTGTGCAGGACGTCCACGAAGCCCATCTCCCTCAGCTTGTCCTGCCGATCCTGAGACCCTAACGCACAACAGGGAGCAAACCGGGAAAATTCATCAGCGTGTCGAAGACGCCGGGATTTTAAACCTGATTCTACTTTTTAAAAAAAGGCTCAGGTGGGGACTGAGGGCCGTTGTAGAGAGAGTAAATTACTGCCATAAAAAAATCAGAAGTTTTTATTTTAATTTCAGAAATTTTTCAGAAAAAAAGTTGGAAATTCCTGAATATTTACACATTTTTTATTTTTTGTTCTAGAAAATTTGTAAGATTAATCTCAAGACTTTGCCGTGCTTCCTAGCAAATTTTTTGACTTTGGTTGCAACTGGGTTATTAAATTTAAACCAGATTTCAGTGGACAAGAAAGTACTTTGAAAAATGACATGGGAGAAATCTGAAATAAAGTGAAAACTGACAATTAAGCAACTCTAATGTTCGTCAATGAAAACACTCTGAGACACAATTTAAACTAACACCGTTTTATTTTGGTTGACTGAAAAGCATAATTAGTTATTATTCAAGTTATATTAAACATGCAACATGGAAACATGCTACAGATCTGTTTGGGTTTAAAAGTTAACATCAGAGCAACTTATTGTTGGGACTTAAGAGAAAAGAAACAAAATCTAAACAGAAGTTAAAACTAACACACCTCCATATTTAAACTTTGTCACTGACTGTTGTGTTGAATTTTGCTCAGTTTTGACTTTTCATCTTCACAACAAAAACTGATCAACTTTTTAAAGGTTACATAAAAAAATAACTTAAAAAATTCTGTGACTAACAGGAATGTAACAGAAACTCTCTTTCTCTGCCATGTTAGTTTTAATCTTCTTCTGTAATCTGAATCTAGCAGCAGTTCTTACCGTCCTCCTCGTTCCAGATGAGGTTGGACACACAGAAGGTGGCGGCGAGCTGCAGCTTCACGTTCGAGTGTCCCTGTGGGAACGGAGGACAGAGAGGACATCAAGGACACACGTCCCGCTCCGCAGCGAAACCAACGGCTTCTGAGCCGGCAGCACAATTTGAAATGACAACACGACTTAAAAACTTATCATCATATCAGCTCATATATCAGTCAGTACTAATAATTGTCGATATTAGTAATTAGTTTGTGTTTTAATGATCTGGAACACTGTCAGACTGGTGATGCGACTTCTCCTGTTCTTTCCAGAGTTTCACTCCATTTGTTTTTTTTATTTTCAAGTGGATATGAAGCAGCGCAGCAAAACATAAAACTGCTGCTAACCAAGTTACCTAGCAACAGTTGTTGCTAAGTAACCAAAGACTAGCTTAGTTCGCTGTCAAAGGTTGAGCAGTTGAATCCTTTCCTTTGCCTACATCTCCCAGAATTCTGTGCGGTTCTGGATTGGAGTTCAGTGAATATTCTATCAGATGTACTGATATTGATCACATGTCTATATACATCGTTATTGATTTATTCCTCAAATGTTTCCTGAAATCCTGAATCTATAGTTTTACTCTCAACATTTTTACTTCAGTCTTAACAATAAGTCATCACAGCGTTCTGTTGTAGAAGTTATTGACTATTCTCAATGTGAGTAATAAGAGCATACGAAACATCCTCCTGTGATACGAATCCAATTAAACAAAATGAAATAAATGTTCAGTTTCTAGCTAAACAGAAACTGGCTGAAAACCAGAATCAGAACTACAACAACAGTGAAGCATGCTTGTGCTGAAATGTTCAACACTGGGCCGTACCATGTAGTATTTAATTTTCTGGAGCATGTCATCGTTTGTCATGATAAGCTCCTTGGCTGTGTTTCCATCGGCGATGTTGGCGAGGATGCAAAGCGTCTGAGTGGAAAAAAACAAAGAGTCGGTGCTTTCATCTGAGCTGACCACAGATTTAACTCTGACAAAATGTAGAAATCCCATCCTGCAGTGCAGCAGCAGGACGAAGTGCTGCACAGAATCCCTCTTTCGTACGCTCACCTGCTCTTTGACCTCTATGCTGTGCTCGGCTTCCAGGATCAGCGTCACCGCCTGCATGATCTGCTTCCCGTGAGAGCTCATGATCTGGTCTATGTGCTGGCAGCATGAGGAGAGAGCAGAGGGGGGTCAGTGTTTAAAGGATGCATGGAGAAAATCCTTCACATTCGACACATTACAGCTCAGGGAGACGCCTGAACGCAGCGCTGGCTGAAATCCAGACACAGACACAGCCTGAATCTCACCTCTAACTGGTGTGTCTGCATTTCCCACAGAGCGTTCTGTTATTGATCATTTCTACTGTCAGAGGGAGTGGATGCCCCAGAGCAGTGTCAGCATTTTATGCTCCTCTAATCCTGAACAAGCAGCCAGAAAACTGCAAAACAGCTGAAACACTGAAATCCTTCAAATCAAGGCTAAAGACCCAGCTGTTTACAGCTGCCTTTGATTAGTAGGTTAGAGCGTTGATCGATATATCTGATGTTTATACGCTTGATGATGGTATTTGACAAAATGTAATGTCCATTTCTTGTTTCATAATTAGCAACATTATCATGTTTTGATGGCGTAGAGCATTTTGAACTGCCTGGACGCTGACATGTGCTCTACTAATAAACCTGACAGGAGAAAACACTGCACCACGGAGGGCCGATATCAGCTTGTATCTGAGCCTGTTGCAATAAGCAATGGATCGATAATCAATTAATTGCATAATAAATTACAACGAGCTCCATAATTTCCATTTGGATGACTGATTGTTTTTGTCATTTCTCTCTTTCTACCAAAAACTAAATGATAAAATAGGAGCTGTAGAATCAATACTTCCTTATTATTGATGAAAAAGTAATAGTTCCACTGGCAAATCATTTATCTTACAACACATTTTTCCTTCTTGCAGGTGGAATTATCCGGCAATGGAACTAGTGCTTTTTTCACCAATGTTGAAGAATTATTGTTTTAAAATTAGCTTCTATATGTTACTTGTATGTTAGTTTTGCCTTATTTCAAGAAGAAACGAGAACAAAAGAACTTGTTCAGATTTTGTCTCACCGGGCGCGTTGACAGCAGGTTACGCAGCAAACCGAGAGTCTTCATCAGCACGTTGGTGTCGGGGTCAGAGAGCAGGCGGAACAGCTGCTCGGTGCCCAGACACCGAACGATCTCCACCTTCACCTTCTGGTCGGCCTGGAACGCCATGTTCTGGAGACGCATCATGTACACATAAGATGGGAGTTTCCTCCATCACCATTTTTTGTTTTTTAACAAAATGAACTCTATAACAAAACAAAAGTTTGCTCGTTACCATCAGGGCCCAGATGCCATTTACCCTGAGAGCAGGGCTGTCACTCTGAGTCAGACTGCATAGTAACTCAATCACTCCAGACTCCAGGATGGGCTGTTGGAAACGACAACAACTTCATTTACCTTAAACTGGTCCGTTAAATTTAAAAACGTCCTCTCTTTACAAACTGAGGCACATATAATGGATCAACACTCTGAGAACAACTGGATGTGAGGGCTTCTTGGGTATCAAGCGACATCGTCACCTCTTTACTTGGCGAGAACTCCAGCAGCAGGTTGCATAGTGTTGAGGAAGCCATGACCAGGACTTCATCTGGGGCGTTCTGCAGCAGCTGCACACAAACACATGGTGAACAGCCGGAGAGCTGGAGCAGGTTCCAGTCTTACTTCAGGGAGAAAGCAGAGTGGACGTCGGATCAAACGGACCTTCATGAGGGGCTTCCACACGGCGTGATCATGAAAACTGGTCCTCAGTTGCTGCACTGACCGGGAAAGACTATGAAGACACCTGCAGAGGAGCGGGGGAGACGTGAACAAACATTACAGCAACTTTTACTTTAAAAAAATGTGGATTCTATATATTTGTTAAAACTACCACTAACTCATGTGAGGCAAAAAAATGGGCTCCTCTCCCTCTTTCCTACAGCAAATAACCGCTCTGTAAGAAACACCCAACCAGAGCCAGAAAAAGAGTCGTAGCTCTGTCAATCACCCTAGAGTATGTGTTGCTCACAACCTTTCACATTTTCTCCACTACACTCCATCTGGTTCACCACAACGCAGTTATCATCTAATGGTAAGTCGTTTCTGCATCATCAGCACATTACACAGCGTGTATGCGGGGATGATTGACATCACTTAGACCCTCCTCCTGGCTCTGATTGGTTGTTTCTGACTGTGAGCGGTACGTTTCTGCAGACGCCTCCATCTTTTCATAGATCATCTGTCTCATATTACACTGTTTCAACATGGTGACAGTTTTAACAACCATCTAAAACACATTTTTGTAAAAGTTGCACACTGTAGCTCTAACCTTTAATCTTGGGTTCATGCACCATTTTGGTTCAGCATATTTACATGATTTCTTCAAGTTCAGTTTATGGTTTTATCATCAGTATGAAGAGCTCCAAAGGTAAAATAAACCCTGCAGGCATTACTTGATGCACAAGTTGTTCTTCAAAGTGGAAAACGGAGTTGAGAGAGGCTCACCTCACCGCTGCCAGCCGAACTTTAATGCTGGATTCCGATAAGCCGCTGACTATTCGGTCCATCATGTTTTCCGTTTCCGTGATCTGAAGAAAACGAAGGCGGTGCATTGGAACGTGAACATGTGTTCATATCAGGGGTGAGGGAAAAAACAAAACAACTGACTCCAGAACCTTTTTGCGAATGTCCTCGTCATTTGAGCCCAGAGAGGCGTAGAGCTTGAAAGCAGCTTGTCTCAGTTCATGTGCATGTTTAAGGTCATGGTCCAGCTGCAGGGTGGGACAGGCGCAACATTTCAATACGGACAGCTTTTAGTTTTAACATAAAGGTTTGGTAAAACATTTAAAACAAACCCATCCAGACCCAAAAGCCCACTGGGAAAGAATCAGAGGTTAAACGCCTGAAGCAAATGGTTTTCAAATTAAGTTGCAAAGAGTGAAGAGTACAGAAATATACTGTCATATGACACAAAAAAGACATAATCACATCACAATCCAGTTTGGTTATCCTGATTATTTGATGGCACTGTTATGAGCAAGTACTGAAATGGACAGTTTTAGAAATCACCAAACCTTTTTAGGTTAGGAGTGACCTGATCTGATTTTCACACATTAAACAGCGGCGCACAGACAGAAGGTGAGACTGAGCCGAGACAAAACACAAGCAGCCGAGACCAAAGACTGACCAGGATTTCTATTCAATTTACAAACCCAGCAGTTGGTGGATTAAGTGGCCGATAGACAGACCTTTTAAATATTAAAGTCGTCATGTCATTATAGTAATTACATAAACAAGAAATTTAATGCACTCGATGTTTAAGTTATATTTTAGACATCCACTATAGTAAAAATCTGGCCAGTCAGAGGGAACATTGAGTCTTTTTCTACAAAGAAAATTGCTACGATTATTAGATTATAAATGTTTCAAGCAAATAAAAAGGTACATTTCCCCTTGTTCAAATAGTTTGGAGGAGTGTTTAATGTTCAACACAGCTTATTTTACAGATAGCTAACATTTTTCTTGGACAAATTTCTTGTATATCTGATCCAGGGTGCTCAAAGTGGAGGTCAGGGGCCATTTGTGGCACGTGAACAGACTTTTTTTGCAGTTTCCTCTAAACAATTCCAGAATAAAATAAGAGAAAACCACAATTTTTAAATAAAAATATACTCACAAAGATGTTAGAAGCAACACAAAGAGATCTTTTCTAAGCTTTCTGGTTTCTTCTATTCCAAAACCATTTCAGGTTTTACAATGACGTTCATACAAAAAATCTGATTAGTTGTTCAATCAAAATAGTTAAAACTTTGCTAATGCCAAGGAGGTCTATATATGTTTTTATTATATTTTTAGTGATTTTAGTTTTTAAAAATTATATTTTTTTTGCCTGTGAGTATTTTGTGGACTGATGATTTTGAACACTCAGTTTCGATGCTTTTTCTGCAGCATCAGCTTCTGGTATGAAGTCAGGAAGCACCAGGAGAAAGTGAAAACCAGCAGACAGACCATCAATGCATTCATCTGTGTTACATTACAACATCTGAAGCCAAATATTTGTCATATAAATACTAATTTAGAATTAAAACATTTTTTATCCTTGTTCAAGCAATTACTCAGGGTAAACAATCTGTCAAAGGTTTCCACCAATGCGAGGAGATGACCTCTCTCCCACAAACCGTGCAATGAAACATCTTTCTATAACTGGTACAGGAAATAGAGGTAACTTGTTTCATATAACCTAAACTCTCCATTTCAGCCAGATGCATGTCAAAGGCCTTCTCAGACCCACCCTCTTGATGTCAGCGATGGCAGACACAGAGCTGGGGTACTTGAAGTAGTCGGCCAACATGGCCACCAGGTGGTCGGTGGTGCTGGCGATCCTCTGCAGCTCCACGTCGGGCTCCATCAGGTAGGCTAGCGTCTCTGCACCCTCCACTCTTTCCTCCAGCAAATGCTCTTTACTGCACATCCGCACGAGGCAGGGCAACGTCTGGACACACAACAGGAAGTGACGTCGCACAGAAACGGCTCAGCGGCGGTAGTTAGGACAACATGCAGCGGAAAAAAAGATCCAAACCTTTAGTACTATGCAGCCGTCGTCTGTCCTGATGGCACCTGCTCGACACATGTAGGTTAGACTGGAACGGAAACAGCAGCCAACATGAGGTCCACGCAAATAACAAACACATTCCAACTGTAAAGCTGAAGACTGCAGCTTTTATAAAAAGTGTGTTTTTTTACAGATTTGTTCAAACTAGCAACATATTTCAACAGTATGGAATGAAACAGATGATCTGTGGGGGGAAAAAATAAAATAAAAACTGGGCCTTCCACTTCCTACCAGTGCTTAATTTACAATCTGCAGAAATGGACCACTACCAATCAAAAACGACCAATTGGAGCCAGGAGAAAGGCCTTGGTGCTGTCAATCATGCTCCTGTATAAGCTACTTAATGGCGGAGAAACAACTTCCCGTTCCATAAAAACTATTTATCTGCTGTCACTGGGTGCTATGCTAACTAGCTTTAGCATTCATGACGGACTCTGTTCGGAGAGATTTTAGACATTAAAAATAAATTAACTAATAAAATTTGTCTAAGAAGATGTACATTTATTAAAATGTACAACTTGTGCTTTTCTGCCACATAATAATAGATATTTCAACAAAATTTTTCTATGAATACTTTCTATAAATATGCCAAAGGAAAATGAGCCCACATTTTAACAACCCACCCAATTCTGTTTTTACAGGCCAATGTGTTTTCATGAGGGTGATTGGCAGCGTTAAGGCCCTCCTCCTGGCTCTGATTGGTTGTTTCTGACTGGAACATGCGTTTCTACACACAGCCGTAAAGCACAAGGAGCTTGATTTTTTTTTTCACAGATGACCTGTCTCATTTTATATTGTTTTGACATACTGACAGTTTTACCAAATTTGTAAAAAAAAAAAAAAAAAAAAACGCATTGTTTGTAAAAATTACGTACTGCAACTACGCCGTGTTATTGGAAAAGCCGATGCAACACTCACCATTTGGCTGCTGTTAGCTGCATTTCAACGGGTTGATCCCTTTGCATCATTTTAACAAATACCTGAGTGAGCTGCTCACCATCCACCAGCACTGCCAGCAACAGAACAAGCAGTAGAGTTCAGAAGAGGAGAAACAGTGGAGGGAAAACCAAAGGCAGGGAAGAATCTCACCATTCACCAGTGTCATGGAGACCTGAGCGTTCTCATAGGCCAGGACTGAGAAACACTTTAACGCCTGCATCCGGACCTGAGGAGGGAATGACGTAGAAGCTGATGTTCTGACGGTGGGAACAGATCAGACGACCTCACTGGGAGGAGCTGCGTACCTTATAGGAGGGTGAAATAAGCAGAGGGGCGATGTTCTGGATGGCGCCGTGGTTGAAAAGAACCGTCTGGTGCTCTGGGGTCTGCGGAGGACAATCAGCTGCGGATTACGGTCTGGATGTGTGTGTGAGTGAATCCATCATGTTCGTGTGACCCAGTATTGTCAAATACCTTACAACAGTGGGAGAATATCTGAGTGATGTACTCCTGGGTTCTCTGGGAGTTGCTCAGTAGAGACATGAGATGGGGAATCACAGTGGGATCCTTCAGTGAAACACAACAACACTATATGTGTGCATGGCCTCACAGAAACAAGCACATTTACATGACAGTTCTGAAAATAAATGTAGAGCAAAGTGGAGAATATACATGTGAAGTCGATCCTTTGGGATCAATAAAGTATTTTTGAATTTGAACAGTGAAGCTGCAATTCAGTTCCTGCAGCATCAAATCCTCGATGAAACCAGTTTGGAAAGCATCGACTTCACCTCAGAGACGTTACCAAGCGGTTTCTAACGCTGCTGTGAAACAAATCAACTTGTTCCTCTGCATGTACAGAAGAGTCATCTGAAAAATAATGCTGTAATCAAATAGACACATGCCTAGACACTAAATATAACCAAGTATTTTTGGTCTAGTTTCTAGCGCAAACATTTTAGTACACTTGAAACTTAAAGGTTATTGTTGAGCAAGATATAGGAGCTTGTTTTAAGTCAATAGTGATGAAAAAGTAATAATTTCACTGGCTGATTATTTCACTTGTAACATGGGAAAAATGTTTAATTATAAATGAAAAAATCTGCCAGTGGAACTTAATATTGATTTTCTTCATCAATATTAAGGAATTACTGACTCGAAACAAATTCCATCTGACTTTACAGCTTCTTGCAAATTAGTTTTGCCTTATTACAAGTGTAAAAAAATATTTGCACTAGAAACAGCCCTAAAAATACTTGGTAAGATTTAGTGTTTTTGCAGTGCATAGGACCTAAACAATGTATTAATATGAATAATCACATTGCAAGGATCTAGAACTGCGAGGGAAGGAAGGCCCTGTAAACTTGTGCAGCACAGAGTCAGGCTCAAGGTGACCTACTGTATACAGCAGCTGCACAGGCGTAACGGGACTGACGAAGACAGTTCTGAGACATCGAAGACAGGCTTCAGTGAAAACCAGGTCTGGACACAGGAGACCTGCAAAGCAAAAGGAACAACCGTTTTGCCCTCGTTTTCTTATTTACATGCACAGCAGTGTGTTTTATAGCTTCACCTTGGAGCAGGGTGGGGATGATGTGACAGTCCACCAAGGACTTGATGTTGTTCTCGGTGCCCATGGCCAGACTGCCCAGCACCACGGCGCACTCTGTCCTCAGCTGCAGGCTGGACGAGCTCTGCTGAAGCAGGTACAGTAACCTGGAAGCAGAGAGAAAGCCTGAAACCAACTTCATCACCTGCAAGGGACAAGACTGACACTGCAAAAATAACTAATCTTATCAAGTATTTTTGGTCTACTTTCTCCTGCAAATATCTTAGTACAGTTGAACACTGACTTACAACTTTTCAGAAAGACACAGGAGCTTGTTGTAAGTCAATTATTCCTTAATACTGATGAAAAAGTTCTAGTTCCACTGGAAGATTATTTCACTTGTAACCAGACATTTTACCCATTATAGGTGAAATTATCTGCCAGAGGGTTTAGTACTTTTTCATCAATATTACGTAATTATTGACTTAAAACAAACTCCTGTATCTTGGTGAAAAGATAATTTTGTCCCATTTAAATGTAATACGTAATATTGGGCTAGAAAGCAAACAACTATTAAATCTGTCACTTTAATTGTCGTTTCATTGGATCACTTAAAATAACATTTTGACTGTGGTATGTGCGAGTCAGAGTTGATATTTTGGTCATTGTTTCTCTTAAGAATTTTGACTTTGTTTCCAGGTAAACGGACCAATAAAAAGAGGAAAGCATATAAAACTGAGGTCAGCAATAAAAAGCTCATGTTGTTAAAAAATGCCTGGATTTTTACAAAGCATTGCACTATTGTCAGTGCGAATGCAGGATCTGGTGTTACATTTGCTACAGATGAGATCGTCACACAACCTAAAGGCCAACACTTCAGTTTTATTAAGTCTCATAAACTGCTAAATGTAAATTAGATCACAGACAGCAGCACACAAGGAAGAAAGCCTAAAGAAACCCACAGGTTTGGAATAGTCAGCAGACCTGACACAGCAGATGTGATCTGTGCTAATGTTTGTTTACCACCATATTTATGCTGATGCGTTGAAACAACAGAGAAAGAAAAAAATAAATGGAAAGAGAAAAAATATTTGAGTACCTCGGTACAGCTCCAAGGACAATCAGATTGGCCTTCTGCTTGTTGTTTCCTATGACAGCATTCTTCATATCACTAAGGGAAATAAGAAAACAAAACGATAGATGAGTCTTTTTTTGATACAGTGGTTCATTTGTTTTTTGCTTGCTTTTTGTGACACTTAAATGTTTAAAGCTGCAGTATGTAACTTGCATATGTAAAAAAAAAAAAGTTTTTTTAACATATTTTTTAAAACTGTCATTATGCCTTGACAGAAGAGTAGGAGGCAGATGAAAAGATACTCCACCTCCTCCCTGTGGTCCTACCACCATCTGCAGAAATGCACTGCTGATGCTCCTCAGAAACAACCAATCAGAGCCAGGAGGAGGGTCTTAGCGCTGTCAGTCATGATGGTGTATGTGAAGTGATTTCTCAACTTTACAGATGAGATTATAATCAGGTCTTAGTGTGGGTAATGAAATTGAACGGGAAAAAATCTAGTTAAAAACAATTTATTGATGATTTAGCTACTGTATTTTAGATAGTTTTGCTTTATTAACTAATATCATAATTTTTAACTGCATTTTGTTTTTACCCATATCATCTTTGTTTAATTTGAAAAAATAAAAACATTGCAGAATCAGAAACATCAAAGTGTGGCAAGAAAGTAACAAAAAGAAGAAATTTGTAAGAGAGCATTATTGTGACAATGTGATGGCCACAATGTGTTAATTCATTTTTGTCATGGAAAAGCCATATTATAACCAATTATCATTTTTTTTGTCAAACAAACAACAAAAGCATGGTTTAATAATTGCACCAGAGATGAAAGACTTGATACACTTATTTGAGGTGAAACAGAAGATATTCACATGTATGACTGATTGATTTCTATAAATCTGAAGCCCCATATGCTCAACACATATTTATTGATGCAACCTTTCTTCTGCTGTGCCAGTGACCCGGATTACATCAAACAGCAGCTGAGTGGAGCTGGTGGAAAAGTGCAGCTGGAGTTTAGATGGAGGAGAGATAGGAGCCGTAACTAGAGCTAGTAACCTCACGGATAAAAATAACCAGGAAACAGTCAGACTACATGTCATCTACCTTATGCTGAGTTCTGATACAGAGTATCAGATGAAAACATGTACATGTAAACACATCGGTTCATTTCAGGAAAATCTCTCATTGGAAAAATGGAGCTTCTATAATAATATGAAACATGAGCTACGTTAAAATAACCCAAATTGCGCCACACAGTTATTGTATTATTAACTGGATATGATCTACAACCTCTACATGCTGACAGGACAACACGTCTTCTCAAAACCTTTACTTAGTTGGAGCAAAGAGAGAGGAATCTGACCTGTGCATCTACACAGACAAAGATTTTCTACAGGATTTAGGTCTGGATGTTGAGATGAAGATGAAAGAATATTGGTTTTATATATGATGAACAACTTCTGTGTTGCTTTGTCCACATATGATTATGGTTGGAAAATAAATGAATCCATTTTTTGAAGGGAAACAGGCCAACAGGATCACTGATCTCTTACGATTCTCAATAGTGGTCATACGTTCCTGTTACAGTTCCAGTAAAGCTTAGCAGGTTTACATGTGTCTACCAAGCTACCAGTTGGGATGTAGTTAGCATCTAATGGCTGTTATGGAGTCTAGAGATACAAGTCTCTGCTGAAGTTCTCCCAACGGCTTTGGGGATTATTTTATTTTATTTTAAACCGCCTTTACCATACAGCTCACTGCCAAGATAATTATGTTCCCATGTAAAATTATAGCCCAGAAATAAAATAACTAATATTTTAAAGGAGAAACAGAAAATCAAAATATCAAAGATCAAGGTAGGCTTTGAAAACTAATGTGACAGGTTATATGTGTGGTTTATCAAATGGTAGGTACCTAGTTTTTCAAGCCATTTGTAAAACATAGATGGCAACCTGTCAACTTGATTTTCCCTATTTTTAGGTTTTCACATAAATATATTTACATCTTTATATAGTTTGTAAATGTTTTTCCCCCCATTTTTTTTTATTCACTTGTAATCCATAATGTTCCAGGAGGCTTAAGGGAATTCTGTTTCATTAAGGGTGACTTTTGAGAATAAATGTCGTCATTAATAATGTTTATTTTAATAGTACTTTGTGTTCAGATAAAAGCCATCTTAGAAACTGGATTAATTTGAAACTTTAAACACTGAAATCCTCCAATAAAAATAGAAAAATACATATTTAATTTGCTTTTTTCCTCATATAACCCAGCACAGAGATGACATATAATATCTGTCATATTTATAAACCAGGAAGACAAGAAATCATAGAAACTACATGTAAAAAAATACTTCATCCGCATTTATTATAAACTGATTCTTTTTGGTAAAAAACAGTGTTGTTGCTTATTTGTATAAGCGAATCATTAATGTATTTCCCATACAGAAAAATTGTTAAAAAAAAAAAGAAGTAAAAGAAAAAGTAGTTTTTTTTTAAACATAATGATTAACTGAAGAACTTCAGCACTGCTAGACTCACATGACTCCCTGCAGCACTTTCTGTGGGTCAGGGTCGAAAAGTCGGTCAACATAATGGCGACTGGTGGCGGTGACTTCCTGCGTAGACAAAACCAGTAAATATAACTATACGAATCCAGAGAGATGAACTCCAACACTAAGAGTGTTCAGATTATTTGGTTCGCCACATTAAAACCACAACCTTCAATGCATTAGACAGGTATTGCATGTGACCAATACAAAGTTGTGCATAATTGTGAAGTTAAAGGAAAATCAAAATATTTAAAGTGTGGCTCTGGACTCTGGATCTCACACTGTGGCATCGTCCTGTTTGGATGCTGTTCTCCAGCTTGGGCAATCCTGGAAGAAAGCATCCAGCTGCATTTACAGAAAAATGTGGTTATAGTTCTACAAAGGACTGACTCAGGGAAACTGAATAAAAATGGATGCTACTGTCGGCCCTTCACATAAATACTAAATAAAGTACATAATATCTTGTGGTTGCTACACCACAAAAAGCAAGTTATCTGGAAGAGCGCACTTATGTTTGAATATAATGGTTAAGTCTTCACCTGATTTCTTACACAATACAAACAACAACAGTGCAGATTTGAGTAAACTTAAGCAAATCTAAAGAATTTCCAGCACAATGTTCTTTTTTGACATTCATGCTGGACAAATGCGCAGCATTTCAGTAAAACAACAATCTCATGAGCTTTTCAAACATAAATCCCAAAACACAACTTAACTCACACAGAAATAATCATGTGCTCTCTGATGCATACAGAAGTCTCCATACAAAGCTGTTTTATGTGTCATTTAATGCGGCTGCATGTGACACCAGACTCAAACTTTGTTTATTCCACTGACAGCTTGGACCAGGACTCTCCACATGACCCCTGAGAAGCAAAGGTCCGCCAGCTAACAGCACCGTGATACTGCTGGATGGCTCCTCATACCAACACACGCAACACAACATGATGCACCTGCAACATCACGGGTCTGCTCACTTCTGTCCGCAGCTTCCTCACATAGTTTGATCGCATATTGCTACAATATACATATTGCAGTAGCTTTTCATGCTCAAAAATACGCAAACAAAACAATATTTTAGTTTCTGTGTAGCTAAAATTTGGGTGTCTCACGACTGCTTCTTTTTAACCTTCACTAAACTTTAGCTAAATAATATCAAGTAGCCATTAACTCTAGTTTAAAGGTTTCGTAATATCCTTAAAATGGCAACACTTTGGCTTATTTTCACTCACTTAAAACTATAATTGAGCTGACAGATGTATTAGTTGCGTTAGCTTAATTGTACACTGCTAACTTCACAGCATTTGACGTTAGCTTAAAACGCTAAGTTTACAAACGTAAGACTAAATAGGAGATTCAGTGATTTAAAACAAATTATAACAGGTAGTGGAAATAGAAATAAACTCCCATTACTGTCTTAAATTGTAGCTTTATTTGGTATGTAAACATGTTTAAACACTTTCAATTTGCAGCTAGCTGCTAACTCACTCCAAATGACACTGACATGACAGCTCATGTGGTTGCTTCATTTGTTTTTGGGTGAGCACCGCTGGGGCGGGCCTCCATGAGACAAACTCCTCAGTAAAAGTGTTTCACAGTAATAGTGCCCGGCGGAGCGAAGGGGCAGTAAAAAAAACGTTCCCTTTAACTGCCTATATAGGCGCACAGCTACATGCTGCTGAGCCCGTTTAGCCGCCAAAGCTAATGCTGGGGTTTAACTCTTCCTAGCTGTTCATGGCCGTTTCCATGCTATCAACCGCTTGATTTTTGGGGGAGCATTTTGCAAACCGGCTTAAATTATGAGAGTGGGACTCACAGACAGAACACTGATGCGGAGAGGGGCCTCCAACAAGCACGCCATCTCTCTTCCTCCAAGCGGGCGCCCCAATCGGCGCAGGACTCCGCGGACACTCCGCCCCCCAGAGCAACTATGAGCGGCTTTAAAAAGTAAAGGCGGCCGTCCCACGGGGCTTTCCACGAGCTCTCCCTTCCTAAAAACCCACCAGAATCCCGCGTGAGTTCGGCTGTGATAATTATTACTGGGTACAGAACAAAACAGCCCAGGTTGTGTTGGCGAGCTGACTGACAGTCTATGGCTTTACCGCTTAGGTAAATGTTGTTTATAAGAGTGACGTAGGCGTCCTCCTTTTCAGCCCGATTCGATACGTTACCAAGATCAAACCAGCGTCGAAATTAAAACAAAGCTAGGAAATCCTCATTAGAATATTGTTTTCATAATGTATTATATCTAGAAACACAAATCTTAAACAATAATAAAAAAAAATTATCGACACATTCATAACGAATCTGTTTCTGAGTTTAAAAACATGCGCAAAGAGTACTGCGCATGCGCGTTGAGTAGTAAAAGCGAGGTGGGAAAATTCGTTCTATCGCTTTCGACTGTGGATTAGTAACAAAATCATGTGTTTTGAAGAAAATTAGACCCTCTATGGACAATCCCTGGACACCAGTAACCTCCTCAGCTAAAACTTGATTCACGTATGTACTAAATTGCTATACTTCTGCTCCTGTCGTTGCGTTGTTTGGTCTCTAAAGGTCTGGCTAGCTGAGACGTGCTGGGTTTGGTTTGTTGCTGTGGAACTTGAGCTACTACTAGTAATCTGGCTGCCAGAATGGAAATACATTTTTTAATAAATTAGGTTTTCCCAAAGCCATCCGTTTGATAAATAGCAGCACCAAGTCAGAGAAATACTTTCATATTCACGTTCTTGAAGCATTTTAAGGCATCTTGCTTTATGTACAGTTTAATTTGTAGGTTGTAAATATCAAAAACTGATAAAAAAGCTCAGAATGCCTGAGATACAGGCCATGGTGACGTCATACAATGAAACAATTACAATGATTTATTTAGTGTAACAGTTGAAACCATCCACCTTTTAAATCAAACCAAACTTCTCTTGTTTTAGTTAGAATCACCAAAATCATTTCTATTTTCTGAATGTAACAATAATGAGAGAAAGAAAATGGCACAGATGTGTTTAATAATGTCTTCAGTCAGAAGTTTACATGCATTTCCTCACTATTTGCTTGCATTCCCTTATGAACAGTATGACTGACTTGTGTCAAACATTTTGGGTTTCCTTTTCACAGTAGTTTGCCAAATTTGGTGTAAAACAAATAAATGTAGAACTCATCTTGCACATTCTCCGTTTACATTCATACAATTTTGACAGAAGTCAAATTCCAAATATTCGTAGTAGTCGATGTCCTCTCATGTCGATCAGTAAACCTCACACCGTGGATGTAAGTTTGTCTGGTAACCTGCAGCTCACCTGTTCCCCGCAGCATGAAGATCGCAGTAGAAGGCTGTTGCCATGGCGAGCTGGACAAGATCTATGAGACCATCGAGTATCTGGAGAAGAAGGAGTCGGTCAAAGTGGATCTGCTGCTCTGCTGTGGAGACTTCCAGGCGGTGCGGAATGAGGGAGACTTGAAGTGCATGGCGGTTCCTGCCAAGTACCGGACTATGCAGACATTTTACAAGTCAGTGGTTTGGTTTGGTTTGGTTTTGGTTGGCGATGATGATGATGGTGGTGGTGGTGGAGCAGACGTTGCTGAGACGTGATGGGTCTGTTGCAGGTATTACTCTGGAGAGAAGAAGGCTCCAGTTCTCACCATCTTCATCGGCGGGAACCATGAGGCTTCCAACCACCTGCAGGAGCTGCCGTACGGAGGCTGGGTGGCCCCAAACATTTACTACCTGGGTGAGCAGCAGAAGGTTGCAGACCTGGGCGTCCGATACATTAACTAATATTACCTTGGGTTTTATGTCTCCAGGTTACGCTGGTGTCGTCCGCTATAAAGGGATCAGGATCGGTGGCCTGTCTGGAATCTACAAATCACACGACTACAGAAAGGGTCTGTTCATTTACATGTATTTTTTAAATATATAAAATAGTTCGATACGTTTTTTTTTTTCCACTGACAGAGCGTGTTTCCCTCAAGGTCACCACGAATTCCCTCCGTATAATCCCGAAACGCTCCGGAGTGTGTACCACATCAGGAATATGGAGGTGTTCAAACTGAAACAGGTACATCAGGATCTAATATTCTGCTGCAAATCCTTCAGATATGAACAGGCCTGTCACAATAACACTTTTTACTGGTTGACAAATTGTCCCAGAAGTTTTTGCGATAAACGATAATATTGTTGTTTTGAGACCATTTTCAAGTGACGTATCAATGATGACATAATTCAAATTCACTCTCTCGAAGCGCAATAAACTTTAAAGGTGCAGTGTTTTGTAAAATGTACTTATTTGAGTTTTACATCGTGTTATAATTGTATTTCCTCATCAGAAGCGTACCTGTTGCCTGGATTCTTTCATGCATGTTTGAGAATCTTTTAATCTCCATGGCAACCATTCAGCTGTGCAAAACGCCTGGGTGGCTCTAGCTCCGCCCTCGAGGACGAAGCTCCTGCAATTTACAGGCTTCTGAGCTTCCGCCTCTCCCACAACAACTAGTCTGAAGGAGAACACAGCTCCTGTAGACCAGCCATCAGCAATTAGCAAGGAGCTTTTAAAGAGACAGAGGCCCAATTTCAAGGTGTTAAATTAGGTAGTCATATTTCTTTAAGTCATATTTGATATGAACTTAATTTCAATAACAACTCAAGTTAACAGTGCAGTATAAAATGGCACTATGTGCCTGGTAGACACATAATACTGTCACTTCAAATTTGAAAAGAAATTTGGAACTGGAAGATTTTTTTTAGTATCCAAAGTAAAACACGACAACCAAAAACAATAAATAGAACAGAAATTTAAAAAAAAACACAGAAAGCTAAAACCATAAATAAAATTAATTATGAGGTCTAAGCTTATATTAATTCATCATGTGATTAACTGGTTCCTTGCTTATTGTGACAGGCTTACATATGAATTGCATATTGTGGTTTTTTTTTGGTGGGTATTTTTGTGCCTTACTGGTAAATTACTGTTTCAAAAAAAAGATCCAGATGCCCATAGACATTTTCATGAGCCACGACTGGCCTAGAAGAATCTACCACTATGGAAACACGGAGGATCTCTTGCGGAAGAAGAAGTTCCTGCGGTCGGAAGTGGAGACCAACACACTGGGAAGTCCGGCTGCTGAGGAGCTGCTGGCCCATCTGCAGCCCAGCTACTGGTTCTCTGCACATCTCCATGTAAAGTTTGCTGCTGTCATGCAGCATCCAGTAAGTGTCTCACTCCCTCCAGGTAGAACATGGCTCAGTTAAATGCTAGCTCACGTACAAAAAAAACCCAAACAAACTCGGTTCTCCTCTTCGCAGCCTAAGGGTAATGCAGCCCCACGTGTCACCAAGTTCCTGTCTCTGGATAAGTGTCTCCCCTACAGAGAGTTTTTACAGGTCAGAGGAAATCTTGTTCATAGATACACTATTTCATACATGTATATTCACATGTTGGCTCCGTATCTTTCAGATTGTTGATATTCCAGACAGATCGAGTTCATCTGAGGGTCTGGAATATGACCCAGAGTGGTTTGCTGTCCTGAAAGCCACCAACAGTTTACAGGTGACCACTCCTCAGCGCTGGAACCCCCCAGAGAATAACGGCCTGCATGAACGGTACGCAAAGGTTCCCAAGAAAAATGACACGATACACACAGTCTAAATGAATCTCTGTATACAGCATGCTTAAATTCTTTTTGGTTTTAGTTAACAAATAAGTGGCATTTGCAGAGAAACTGTCTGAGTTACGTTGCAGCATTTTCAGCTCGACTGACTGATTCGAACCTCAAAAACCCAATAATGCTTTAGGGATCACACCAACAAAAACACTCTTCAGTGTGAAAGCTGCTACTGAGGAAAGAAGACTCTATGTTAGTCATTGTCAGTGTCTAAAAGTCAAAGATGTAAGACACTGATAGAAAGGAAACTGTGTTTTGTGTGTCATGTCTTACATGTAACATGAAAGCAGAGCGGCTCTGTTTTAGCTTTCAGTTAGTTGCAGAAGATGCTGGATTTGGAGCTGTAGACAACCTGCATGTGTTTTCATAGCCAGCAGTCCGGTAGACTCGGTTTAATTGAGGGCCAAAATTGCGACGTTTGTTATATTTTCAGCGAGCGCCATGCACTCCGTGCTGTTCAACGCTCTCTGGCAAAAAGAATCTGTGATTTTGTTGGTCGTGAACAGTGGTTTCCCCTGACGCTGCTGTGGTTCGTCTGTAACCGTCAGGTGGGACTTCAGCGCTTCGGAGGCGGACATGATGCAGGTGGTGGAGGATCTCAGCGGGGAGCTCGCCATTCCAGAGAACTTCAGCCGCACCGTCCCGCCGTTCGAGCCCGGCCACCCCCAGCCACACGCCGCCCCGAGCTACAACACCAACCCACAAACGACGGAGCTCTGCGCCAAGCTGGGCCTCACAGACATCTACTGTAAGGTCGGCCAGAGAGGCGGCGACGCAGACAGGTCCCAGAGCACCACCGGGGGGGGCGAGGACGAGGACGAGAGTCTGGATGAACCCAGCGAGTATCCGACGGATACGTCAGGGTTGTCCAGTTCTTTTAACCCTGATGAGATCACCATCGAAGATGAGTGGGAAGAAGAGGAGGAAGGAGCAAAGGCGGACCTGCCCTCAGATACCCACACCCCAGGTCGGATGGTCCTGCCGGAGCCCAAATCTACCGTCTCGCCCTCCGTCCTGATGGACCTGCCTCCCCCGTCCCACTCCACCCCCAGAGCTCCAGAGGGCGAGCAGGAAGGACGGTGCGGCAACGAGGAGGCCGCCGCTCGCATCCTGAAGCGGAGCGGCGGCGAAGCGGGAAGCGTGAACACGACTCCGAGAATCAAACGCAGGAACCAGGTCATTTACCAGACCACAGACAATGACGAGTGTGAGGGTTAGAACGCAGGAAACGGACTTCTTTATTAAGATGTCATTTTATGTGTTTTAAACAAAGCCAGATCATTTTAGAAAACAGGATTTGAATTTCAGTTATTTTTGGTAATAAAAAATTCTAATTTAATGGCAAAAATTAAGGAAGCTGAAAATGTTTGTTCTTTTTCAGAATAATCTACCACTAAAACTAAAAAAAGATACAAACTGGTTATTAGAAACAGTATTTTCAATTCAGTGTGGCTGAACCCTCAGCCATACTGAATTTTTTTTATCTTTCAGCAAATTATTAATTCATTTTAATAAGGAACTTATAAATAAATTTCTCCCACTATCCTAACAAAAGTGCTGTGAGTGCATTTTTTTCTTAGCGATCGGCAAGCAGAAATGTGTTCTTTTTTTTCAGCAGATGCTCCAACTTTCTAATTAGTTTTGGAATTTGCATCAGTTTCATGCTAGAAGAAAAACTACTGAACACCAAGTGATGCATTATGTAAATTTGAAACCTGATTTTTTTTTTTTTGCATTTGAAATAAAAAAGGGAAACAGCCATTAAACTTTAGTGTTTGGCTCATTCAGGACATATAACTACTGGTAATTACAGTAGCTCTTACCATTTTTATAACCTCAAATAAAATTTACTTTCAGTTGGATTCTAGATTTTATTTTTCTTTACAGGAGTTGCCAGTTAACAAGAGGGATTAAGTTTTTTCCAGGCTGATACTGAGGTCCAGTTTGGTTCTAAAAAGCTGTGGCTGACGTTGCAGAGCCATTAAAATGACATTGAAGGAAAAAATAAACTCAAGTGCACAAGATCTGGTAAGCACGAAATTGTATCTGGTACTCATGTTTTATTTATATGTTTTATTTTTTATTTATTTTTGGGGCTTCATACCGTTACATGTGTTGCTGTTACTATTGGAAAAGTTCTTGTAATCAAGAGATGTGTTGGTGGGAAACGGGTTAATGTCAGGAGTTGTTTTCTACACCTGGACACCATTACAGGAGGAGAAAAAAAAGATTCTACAGGTTCCTGAATATAGGTAATAGTTTTAAATCGAATAAAAAACTAAGATAATGGAAAAGCATTAGCTAATATTAGTTAACATGCTAAAATTATATTGTTACGTGATGCTCAATTCATATAGTAGTTATCTATTGCAAGCTAATATACAGATAGTAATTGCTAAAGCACAACACAGTTTCCACTAATTTATTAGCTAGTAGCTGGCTGCTAGGAAGTAGTAACTAATAATATAATTAGTAGGTGCCTAATTCTTGCCTTGTTAAATAACATGCTAATATTGACGTGATATATATCCCCATTTGTTAGTCGTTTTGCATGAACTCTTCTCCAAATTGCATAAATACATTTTTCACGCTTTTAAGGTACTTGAAAAGGTTTTTCCAAGAAGTTGTAAAGGGAAAATATTGCACTGGTCATCACTGTTGGTTTAAATCAAACAGATTTATAACACTGATTAGAGTCCTTTGAACAATCCATTCCAGGTTTACAAGTGTGATCTGCTAAAGTCAACATACACTTTCATTAAAATAAGAACAATATATGACATACAGTGTCTTTGACAAGATCTCTTTACATCCATTCAAAGAGCCATTACAGTGTAGCTTCACGACAAGGCGCCATGTTGTTTTAAATACAAGCCAGTGTCAGGGAAGTGCTTTTCCCGCACCCTGTCCACAAGAAAGTCACACCAAGGAAAAAGAAAACTGGGAGTAGGCACTTCTGTTCTCGTGTTTTACCAACATTTTTTTTCCTGTTTTCTTCAGCCAGGTTTGTCAGCTAACAAGCACACCTAACTAGTTTCAACAGCATTGTCTGAAAATAAGTTAATTCATAAAACCATCTAAGATCACCGTGACAAGAGACAAACAAGGGACACTTACCAGAAGACGGGCAGAAAAGATCCCACAGGGAAACGTGGATTATTCTGAGCTTCATCTTAGATCTTTTCTGCTTTCTTCCACATAACTAAACAAACAACCCCAGGATGATCTGAGGCGAGACTTTTTACATGCACAGAAGCAGACATGGCATTATCTGCAATCAAATCACCTCTAATACTCAGTGCAGCCCTTCAGTCGGTCTAAGAGATCTACTCACAGCAGGATTCTGGTATTTGATGCCAATCCAACCCTTTGGATTTCCCTGTTCATTGTGTTTAGTGCCCAACATCCCCTCCACATCAAGGCCATAGTGTTGTGGTAAAGTTTCCCTTCTTTCTTTATCACTGCTCATGCACTACGTTGCAGGGAGTTTCTCAACATTGCATCTTAAATGCCTAAAATGCAAACAGGTTTAGCTTTGTGTGCGCTAACACGTTGGCCTCATGTAGTAAATTTAAGTTTCTAGACTACAGGACATGATTTGGACAGGCTGGAATATTACAGCCGGAAGGCAATGAAGTCTAAACCATCACACTAGAAATTTGACCAGGCTGACACACGTGAGACATTGTGATATGGATCATTTCAAGCATGACAGAAGGGTTACAGATCGTTCCAGGATGGTGGTATGGGGCAATATTCACAGCAGACGTTTGACCAGTTCAAAATGAGACAAAGCAAGCTCCACGAAGAAGAAGAAAGCTCCCTTTTCTAATGGTTCCTGTCCCTTCACAAGAATGTACTGTTCAGTTTATGCAACAGCACAAGTGGGTAAACTGAAGCAAGGCAGAGAGAAACAAGATTTTCACAATTAGTGCTAAACATTACAACAGGCTTGCCGCTGCCTTGCACATTCCTTCGTTTTGCACTTCTCCATCTTGATCTTCGCCTGATATTTCCAAAAGTAAAATCTCCAAGCCTGGTGGGGCAAACTCAAGTGTCCGCCCTTAATTCAATTGGCATCATCCTTCTTCTGTCTTCCCCCGTTCCTTTGGGTTTCTGTCTGCTTGGACTGGAGGATGGGCGCAACACACAGAGGGGAGCGGACGTCCGGTTTTCCTACATCAGGCTCACCCCTGGATGTTGCTGCAACATGACGTGGCGGTTTCAGGACTGTGGTGGGGGGGAGAACGGATGGAGGACAGGGGGTTAATACACAGCGGGGCGATTCAGGAGCGTTAGTTCCCGCCGCAGCAGGCTCGGGTGGAGTGGGCATCTGGATCCTGGAGGTTCACTCCCCGATGTCGTGCTGCGTGTGTCGGGTTCTGCGTGTCTGTTTTTGGCATCTTTTTTGCTACAGCAGAGTAAATGAGAGTTGTAATCGGATTAGCAAAGTACAACACGTATCACAGATGATTGACTCATTTACAAAAGAGCTAAATGTGTTGAATCTGATACAAGGCGTCTCACCAATAGCCAAGAAAAGCTCGTTGACATTCATGGCTGTCTTGGCAGACGTCTCCATGAACAGCAAACCGGTGTCCTCAGCGTATGTCTGGGCTTCCTTCGCAACACAGAGAAGGACAGCAGATCACTGACAGTGTCGTCTTGTCCTTATCAATGGAGGGGTTTAATGAATTGGACATTGTTTTGAATGGCCTTACCAGGGGAGCAATACAACCATTCTACCATATCCACAGAGTTTGAAGAGTTCATCCCCCCTTCAAAAACGTCCACAGCTCATAAGCTTTCCATCATTTCGTCATGGCACAGCTAAAACGTTTGTGTGTCTTGGTCTCGTATACGGACTTAAACTTTTGTACTCTCAATTCAAGACCATGTTTTCCAGGGATATCCTTCTATTATTCAACAGGACAATGTAAAATCTCACTCTGCACACTGACTGAGGAAGTAGCAGGACAAGCAATGGACTGTGCCTACTCTCCCAAAAGAGAAGGTGTAAAGCAGTTGTCTCAAACTAGTGTCAAGGTCCTGCAACTTTTAGATCCGTCTCTGCTTCAGCACACCTGGCTCCAATATTAGCTCATTACAGAGCTCTGTGGCGCTTGGCTGAATGCTGTTGAGGCAGTTTAGCCATTGAAATCAAGTGTGTAGGACAAAGGACACGTCTATAAAATTGCGGGACTATGGTTCTCACGGATTGCAGTTGGAGACCACTGGTGTAGAGGATTTAGATCTTTTGTCAATTTCTTCCTAAATTATGGATATAAAGAGATTAAAATAGGGAAAAAACCAAGTAGTACCTCGTATTCTACCAGTCTCTTCTCACCAAGATCGGCCTTGTTCCCGGCCAGAGCGATGACAATGTTTGGACTGGCCTGCCTCTGCAGCTCCTTCACCCAGGCCTTAGCTCTCTCAAAGGTCTCCTGCAACCACATAATCAGAGGTCAAATAATGACCTTCACACAAGAATGTATAATTACACCCATCCTACTTAGACTAGCTCGTAAGTAATGTGCTCTTTGCCTTCATGTACCGGTTTAGTGATATCAAAGACGACGATGGCGGCCTGAGCTCCGCGGTAGTACATGGGAGCCAGGCTGTGGTATCGCTCCTGTCCTGCTGTGTCCCAGATCTCAAACTTCACTGTGGTGTCGTCTAAACACACCGACTGAGCCAAGAACGCAGCTGGAGAAACACGGACAAAAGAGCCACAAGTTAGCATCGACGTATTCTAGTAAGGAACGCTCACCTGATCAGCACCGCTGCGTCTCACCCCCTATAGTCGTCTCCTGGAACTCGTCGAACTGTCCCTTGACGAAGCGTAGCACCAGGCTGGACTTGCCCACAGCCATGTCCCCCAGCAGCACCAGCTTGAACTGGCAGATCTTGGTCTGCGGTAGCGAGCCGTTGGATCGGCCGCCGCTCCCTCTGGAGCTCATCCCGACCTGTGCAGGAGCCGGCAGGGGGGCTGGGCCTCCTCCCTGGAATGCTGCTCTCACTGTGACCCGAGTGGCTTCCCAAGCAGGCGCGCGTTTCTGGGGCTGGCTTGATCTTTGTACTCTTCTGGTGTTTTTCTTTGTGCAAAAGGAAAAACTTTAACTTTTGTGAAGTTAATTCCAACAACAGGTTTCATACTTAGTAAAATCCCCGGTTTTCCACTGGTCTAAACTAGAGGAGAGCTGTGGTCAGTGCTAAGTTTTAGTTCGTACCTCCAAACTGACTCCGAGCAGAAAGAAACCTGTAGATATTTAACTGAGTCAGAGTAACTCACATCAGCTCATGTTGGAATGCTTTTCAAAGAAATCTGAAGAAATGCTAATAAAACACAACGTCAGTTTTGGGGGGGGGAGTGACTGTAAGACCCAGGGAGAAAACACAACCTTTGTCTAATACAACTAGAAACATTGTGAAGATAAAATACATATAAATAATCACTACGTTATCTCAATACAAATCTTCTTAAGCTAACAGCTTAACAGCTTGCAGAATTGTGTAGAAAGGCAGTGGCTTGGCTAATATAACTTGTCAAACCTATTTAGAGCTGTCAGACTCTTCTTCTTTTGGAGAGACAAATCAATTCACTAGGTACCGTTCCACAACAAGGCAGTCTTTAGTTTTCCTGTCATGAGCCTTTAGTTTTCACACTCTGACCGCAGACTGAACTCGATGGGACTGCTAGTTGTCCTCCTGAACATATCTGACTTTAGAATCCTCCGCATAGCTGCAGCAACATGGACTCTACTATTTGAAAATGGTCCCTGTAGCCTATAGGTGTGAACCTCCAATCCTCGACGGTTGGTGTCCTGCAACTTTTAGACATGATTCTGCTGCAATCCCCCTGAATCAAATAAATTAGGTCACTGCCAGGACTCTGGAGAAATTGTCTACATACTGAGGAGGTAATTCAGCCATATGATTTCCACATGTTGAACCAGCAGCACACCTGGTTGGACCTAGCTCCGCCCTCGAGGCGCAGACCCTCCCTAGAGCTGCAGTTACCAAGCTTCCAACTTAGAGAAACCCTCACCCACAATTCTCCCACTTAACTCCTTCAGACTAGCCAGCATCAATTAGCAAACACCTGGTGGACCTGTGCATCTGCTGAGCTCATTATGCGCTATTGCTTAGTGCAGCGCTGGTAAAAATGTTGTTAAAGGGTTAATAGAGGAGCCATGTTGTGATGACTTCCTGAAGGTGGAGTTTCAGAAGGAGCTGGCGTTTTTAAAGAGACAGAGGCCCAATTTGAAGGTGTTAAACTAGCAAGTCAAACACTTTTAAGTCATATTTGATGTGTACACCATTTTATAACTGAAGTAGTTATTGATTGTGAATCTTAAATTACTGTTTATATATAAAAAAAATTCTTTAGATCATATCTTTCAAGTGAAAGATAATATTTCACCAGGACTGTCCTGTGTGACAGTAACACCCCCTCCTGCTAGGGACCCTAAGACGAACAATACAAGCTAAAAATGCAGGACTGTGAGAAAGATAAGACCATTTCAGGTCGATGTTCTCACATGTCATGTCAGGCAACAGAGGTCTGAGTCGGATCAACATGAGACCCACGGAGGGTGGAGGTCTGTCTCAGGACGGGGACAGACCGAGGAGAGGGAGTGTTGCTGGGTCTCCATCAGTCCAGGACTCTCTGATTCTACGAGCAGATCGTTACGACGCTTCGGTTCCTGCCTCACTCAACCTGATCTTATCTCACGGCGTGAGCTAACGACACACACCGCCGGGTCCAGACGAGACACCACTCAGTCTGCACACCTCCGTATTTCGACGCTGGACTAGAAACAGAGATTATTTCTCCTTCTACCGACACGTCGAGTTCTTACTGACGATTCAGCGACGGGATATTTACCGTGTCCGAGCGGCAGCAGGTGACCCAGGCGCTTCTGTTGACACTGGAGCTATCAGCTGCTGCTGCTGCTGCTGCTGCAAGAAAAATGTTAGCGCTTCCGGTAATCCGGCGCATGCGCTGTGAGTGCCGCATTGTCAAACTGGCATGAAGGGAAATGAAAATAAGAACTGTTATCTTATCGGTTTGTTGAGTTATTAAACAAAAACTAAGAACGTATAGAATAATTCAAGCAAGAGCATAATAAATTTAACTGAAATTAGTTATTATTTAACAAGAAGTAAGTACGGTGGCTGTCTTTAATAGAAAAGACGCGTTGGTTTGTTTAAAAATAATAAAGATGGCGGATAGAAATTATATTTTCCAAGAAATCCCATATGGTTCTGTTTGCACTTATTGGCTGGTGATACGTTCATAGGAATAATTGAAAATTCGAATTTGAAATACAAACAATCCTGTCAAGCTTTCTAGTTATCTTTAGCAAAATTTGAAAAAAAGACGTAGAAATATTATTTTTAGTCATCACTATTGTCCTTTGTGGAAAAAATTTAATTTTAGAGATGATCCGCACGTTTCACAAAAAGCATGAGACCACAGTGGTGCTCAATCTAAAAAAGAAGAACTGATGATACCTGACTGGGAGCCAGAACCCATGAGGTTTACATAGTTTCTGTACGAGTAAAAAGTTATGAATGACACAAAGTATTCATCTTTTAATAATCTTGCTTTTACTGCTGTCCTTTTAAGTTCCTTGCATCACAAATGTCCACCAACCTTTATTCAAAAGCAAAACTGGGGGTCTCCCAAACCTGCATTTATTAAATTTGGTTTGTTTTTAAAGAAAAACTGACAGGTGCTTGTATGTTTTGTCTGTTTTAGAACATTGTCTATATATTCTATGTTGAAATATCTGGCTGCAAAACAAATTTCCCCCTTGGAAAACAATAAAGGAACTAAAGTGAACTGAACAGTTCTTGTCTCTGTGAATAGACAAGAAAATAAAAAAGGGTCAGTCAGTCACACCATAAAATGTTCAGGCTGTGTGCGATTCTTCTAATAAGACAAACCCAGACAAGCCTTTTTACAGTTTGGATCCATCTTGTCATTGCTCTCCACACCAGAACTGATCAAGAAGAGATACTATTTAAGGCGTGTTTCTGTTAAGCGAAAACGAAACTGTTTCTCCCTGAACATTATCTCATATTTGCTGTGCATAAGTTCCCAGATTTACTCCTCTTCAGTCTACCACTTACAGAGTGTTGCCAAATATACGGAAGGCAAAAGACATATTTATGAAAGCTGTAAGCAATAAAACAAGAACTTATCAAGGTTTCACAAGGAGCTTTTTCCACTATCTTTTGCAGAGTCCTTCAGAATCCTATGCAAACGTCTAACTGTAGCAGGTTTTAAGAGTATTTTACAAATTTATGGCAAAATAGATCTTAATAGGAGCTCCGGTAGGATTACAATGTGGCATTTTAAAGGCACAAACATTAACTTCTAATTTCTTTGCATTCTGAAACCAGGCAAAATCCCATCGAACTAACATTAACATATGTTCAACAAATTAAACTTGGTAAATTCCAAAAAAGAAGTGCATAAAAAAATATTAATGTAGCAACCAAATGCCTTCTTTCAATCCTTCAATCGCTTAAACCTAAAATTTTAAAACCATCATTTTCATTTATCATAACGAGCAAATATCATATCTCCAGTTATAATGTCTGTCCATCTTTCTAACCGTACAGTACAGCAAGACAAATATTGTAAAAAGGAGTGGCAACCTCTTCCAAGGGGGGGAATAAGCCTTTCCTGCATTTTCTCATTAAAAAACAAACAAACATGTTTTTAAATGGGTTTTCTTTCAAGATTTGAGTGTAAAATAGGATTGTATTTTTTAATCTAATTCTTTTAGTTTAATGTTCTAACTTTCCCCTGTAAATAAAATTTGAATTGCTTTGTATAAATGAATGGTGACGTTGCTACAGAACAGCAAAAACCTGACGTGATCCTTCCACCTCCAGGCCGCTGGAGGGCGACCGAGAACCACATGAGGAGGAAGTCGGGAGTTTGCCTCACATGGCGGATGTTTGTATTATTTTTGATGGAGTGATCAGATGAAAGAGCTAAAACTTTAATGTTAAAAGATCCCTAAAAGATTGCACTTTATTTTATCTGGTGATGTGGTCCGCAGAAATAGAAGAAGAAGAAGTTTGCAGTGGAAAGCCCGATGGCGTCATGGCAACAAGAGCCAGACAGAAGCAGAGAAAGGGCAGCGATACGGCGGCAAGTTCAGCCTCTGAAAAAAATAAAACCCTGTCTTCACCTGCATTCTGTGTCATTTATATGTGGCACAGTTCGTAAGGAATACTGTACATCAAATATTATTACAGTGTGACGTGTCTCCTCATGAAGGCTCTATGAGGGACAGTTTTCTCACTGAGAGACAGTCAGCGTTTAATGTGAAGCTGCAAAACTGAAAAACCAAACTCCAGTTTATATTAGAGGTCTGTTTATATTAAAGGTCTCTGGAACAGCAGGTTGGCTGGTGAATCCTAGAGTAGAACAGGACAGTGCAAAATAAAAGAAAGAGTATATTTAATATTAATAATATTAGTTGTCTACAAGACAATACGGAAAAAAAGAATTCTGAGATTAAAGTCAGAATTCTGACTTTAATCTCAGAATTCTGACTTTAAGGTCAGAATTTCAGAATTCTGAGATTAAAGTCAGAAAGTGAGAATTCTGACTTTAATCTCAGAATTCTGAAATTCTGACCTTAAAGTCAGAATTCTGAGATCAAAGTCAGAATTCTGACTTTGATCTCAGAATTCTTTTTTTTTTTTTCGGTGGCCCTAATCCTCTTCCCTAAGACAACAATAAAAATATGTTCCACAAAATTTGGACAATCAATTAGGAAACTCATCTGTCAGTATGATGGGAGGCAGAGCTGTTTGGAATAACTAAAGTAAGTCACTGAAGTTTCCAAATACAGTAAGCAGGGACACTGCATCCACCAATAATGCCTTATAATTGAATGACTGCCAATCATGTAATAACTGACCATTTTTAATCTATGACACAACAACTGGCAAATGAATTGAATGTGATGCATCTTTGCAGTATAGCAATAACAGTTTACCAATAGTGTAAACCTTGTAGTATTGCAGCATAAATACATGTCAAAATAAAAGACTTTCCAGAACAGGTCCTTCTCAAAGAGCCTCCTGATGGCAGCGGTTTGTTTATTTCCCTCCTCAGGTTCAGGGAACCAACGACAGCAGCGTGGTGAGCAAGGCTTCAGCCGCCGCGCAGGGATACTTCAGGGACCCCTTCATCCAACACTTTGTGTGCAAAGTGTCTCGAAGAGCCCCACTTATCAACAGGTGAGAAGATGAACCTCCTCACAGGTGAACCAGCCGGATCATCGCTGTGCTGCAGTCAGTCAGTCAGTCAGTCAGTCACCCTTTAATGCTTGTCTGGCTGTTTTAGGGGCTACTTTGTGCGCTGGAGAGCTGTGGACCACTGTGTGAGGCATTTCCTTCACATTACTGCGACATGTCCGAAGAGACAGGTGAGTTCTGCTCAGTTCGTTTTTATACAGCCAATAAATAAAACCAGTTCAAATTAAATGTTATCTCAAGTCCCTCCTCATAAATGGACATTTATGGACACCTTTTAAGGACACTTGCATCCTTAAAAAGTCTTAAATTAATGAATCTCAAATTAAGACCTTAAATTGTCTAGCTTGATAGTATTGGCAGCAAGTAATGGATGCTAATACTTGCTAACTAGTTGTACTTGCTTGTCAAAAAATTCCAAGTGTATTTTTACTACCAATATTAATACTTGATAGCTAACTAGCAAGTAATATTGGAGAGTAATACTGTTGGTTCTTGCTAGCTGGCTAGCAATTATTAGTATTTGCATCCATGACAGATTCAAAGCATTTATCTATCTAGTTTTTTTGCCTCCATCATAGATACTAAGGTGTAAATGTATTAATAGTTGACTAGATGATGTTCATCTTTGCAACAAGCTCACATGTGTTTATTGTACAGATTGATTCTGTACAATAAATCTTGGGACTACTGACCAATTCCTTTTGAGCATTTTTGCCATGGTAATGGTTTTATAAAGTCTTACACTGGAGTTGGTGAAGCCTGTCTAAATCAAACCATGGGACAGTTGATTGAATCGATAACAGCAACAATCCCTCATGCTGTTTCCTGCATTCTTCTGTGTTCTCCTTCGTGTTTCCTGTGCTTCTCTGCTGCAGATCCTGTCGCTGGGCGCCGGCTTCGACTCTCTGTATTTCCGCCTCCGTGCGGACGGAGCTCTGGACGGAACAACCATGTTTGAGGTGGATTTTCCTGACGTTGCGCGGCGCAAAGCTGCTCTGGTCACTTCTAACGCAACACTGAGAGGGATGTTGGACCCCTGCCTGCCTCCGAGTCGCCACGCAGGTGCCTGATGCCTAAAACGACGGCGTCGCTGTCTAAATACAGCTTCACTTATATCCTATATCTATATCTATCTGTTCTCAGGGCCCGTTTACGTGTGCAGCAGCCAGTACCGCCTGTTGGGGGTGGATGTTAGGGAGGAATCCCAGACGGATGAGGCTCTGAGTGCAGCTGGTCTGGACTGGGCCGCTCCCACCCTGATCCTCTCTGAAGTGGTGCTGACCTACATGGAAACCCAGCGGTACAGCAGCAGAGACGGCGACAGATCGGCGTCCGTCGCACTGCGAAGGCTTTAAAAGCTGCGGTCCGCTGTGTGCCTCGCAGGTCAGACGCCGTGATCGGCTGGGCAGCGAAGCGCCTACCGCTGTCCCTCTTCGTGATGTACGAGCAGATCCGACCCGACGATCCCTTCGGCCGCGTCATGCAGGACCATTTCCTGAAGCTCAATTCAACGCTGCACGCCCTGCAGCAGTACCCTGACCTGTCGGCGCAGAGGCAGAGGTTCCTGGACAAGGTCAGTGCACAAACACACCACACAGGGTTTACTGTTGTTACATCACCAGGCCGTCAGAAAGTTGAAACCTCACTGGAGCAGGAAGGAGGATGACACTAGGGCTGTAGTGATACAATAATCTCACTATATGATACACGATATTCTGCCCACAATACGATATATTGCGATATTCAGCAAACGATACGTTTCGATACACTGTTGAGATTTTCTGAAAGATTTTAGAGGGACAGAGTGATTTTGGTGACATTTTGTGACTGTTATAGAGTTGAATTGAATTAATTTAACTGAAAACTGATTAAAAGCACCAACTACACAACACCTGGCTCTGGTTGGACACAGACTTAAAGCTGGACAAAATGAATCAAAGAAGTGGTGAGAAAACATGTTTTTTTTAATTGAAACAGTGCAAACTGTAGCTTACATGCATTTGCAAAGTAAATAAAGTGAACCAAGTTCCTGCTCTGGATAGTTTGATACCTTTTTAACCTGAACATCTGAAGGAATCACTCTAAGCCGTATGACCTGGTGTGAAGCAAGCAGTGAGTGAAAAAGGTGATAGTTGGATGTTACGATACTTGCAGATGAATATTGATTTTTTACTAGGAAAGAAATATATATATCGCGATATCGATATCATTATACAGCCCTATATGGCACAGCTGCAAACCTATCAGGACATGCTTGCTTTAGTTATGCAAGCATGTATGTTCTGTTTAATGAGCACTGTGTGTGTGTGTGTCCTCAGGGCTGGGAGCGGTGTGTGTGTGTAGATATGAATGCGTTCTATTTGGGGCTGGTCCCCCAGGAGGAGCGGGACAGAATCGACACCCTGGAGCCATTCGACGAGCACGAGGTTCGCCGAACTCCTCCGTCAGAACGAAGCTCTGCTGGTCAAAGCCAACCCGACTCTTCCACAGTCTCCCTGTCCTCCCTCAGGAGTGGCACCAGAAATGCTCCCACTACTGCATCCTCACCGCATCTCGAGGCGCGTTGATGGACCAGGCTCTGCTCGGTCAGGCCTCAGGTAGCCAAACCGTTCTGCTTCAGCCTCTGCGTCTTTCTGAAACCCTTCTGACTGAGTCCGCCCGACCATCTCCAGTACCGACCGTCAGTCCGAGCTGGAGCTCCGCGGAGCTGAAGGCGAGCGCGGTGCCGGTGTGTGTGGAAGGCTTGGGGTTGGCCTCTACCTGGATGAGGCTAGACGGGCTGCTGCTGACTGGAGGGTCCAGCAGAGGAGGCAGGGTGACACAGTCCAGATCCCTGATCCGGGATCAGAACGGCTGGAGGTCCACCGCAGTCGAAGCGTCAGCTGATCTGGGTCAGATCAACGTTTCCTCCTCATTCTGCAGATTTTTCTGACCTTGATTGGCCTCCGAGGTTTTGTAAACGTTTTCTTGGTTTGCTCCAGGCGTGCGGCTCTATCACACGGTTACCCGCCTCCCCGGAGGAGGAGGAGCGGTGGTGTTCGGCGGCCGCTCCTCGCCGCTCCGACCCAACGCCAACCTGTTTAAACTGACCTTTGACCCGTCCGCTGCCGAGGCAACACGTCCAGATGCAGAGAAGGTTCAAGTGGAGCGGATGGCCTGTACGGGGAATCCCCCCCCACCAAGATTTAGACACACTGCCACCGTGGTCCGGCACGGAGGTGAGCCGAGACCAAACCGGCAGTCCGTCAGTTTTGACCCCCCGTCTATTTGTGTTGACCCTCGGTCCTCCAGAACCAACTGGACTTCTCTTGATGACTTGAAAACGTTTCACTTCTCATCCAAGCGTCTTGTTGTCCCAGGCTCAACCCTTGTTTCCTGTTCATGGCAGGCAGACACTTCCTGTTTGTGTTTGGTGGGAAGAACCAATCGGCTTGTGCTCTGGGTGACAGCAGCTTCCTGAGTCTGGACCAGCATCTCTGGACTGAGGTCAGTTTTTGTCTGAATTTCCCATAAACTCAGACGTCTGCGCTCTCTGCTCTGGAGGTCGATTCAGGGAACTCTGTTCCGTTTCATCATGATCCACAGTTCCCAGTAGGGGGCGACGTGCCAGCGGCTCGTCATTCTCACTCAGCTTGTTCGTATCTGGGATCCGTTGTTGTGTTTGGAGGTCTGAGCCGGGAGGGTGAGCCTCTGGGAGATGTGAGCCTCCTGACGCCGACGGAACGAGGCTTCGATTGGATCAGAGCAGCTGTTCATCCACCTCCTGTTCCCAGGTCAGCGGTTTTCCTCTGAGCTGTTTCAATTTGATTCTAGAAACTGTGAACGTGCCGTATTTCTATGGACCCGTGGCATGTTACTGTGTACGTCAGGAGATTTAGTGCGTTCGTACAACGATGGAGGGCAGGAACACGATTCTTGTACTTGTCATCCATCCAGGGCCAGCCGCGCTGCTGCGGTAGAACAAATCCACTAACAAAGTGAGACCTGGAGATGGAGGCGTTGTTAACTTTGTGCAGTGCGCCACAGCAAAAGAAACAATAACACAGAAAACCTGTTGAAGAACTCACCGTTGCCATAGCAACTGGCTAACAGCAGCTCCATCGGTGTGTCGGGATTCAAAGCCAAAAAACATGCAGGCATTTCCAACGCAAACAGAACATTCAGTCCGTTAGTTTTATGTTTTCAGGCTTGATTAATTTTCATATTAATGAATGATCGTCTGAACACAGGTGGTCCATCCATCCATCCATTTTCTTACACCCTTTATCCCTTGATGGGGTCGGGAGTTGCTGGTGCCTATCTCCAGCTGGCGTTCCGGGCGAGAGGCAGGGTACGTCCTGGACAGGT
>CAEGAF010092867.1:0-11421 GCA_903067075.1 Micropoecilia bifurca | reverse complement strand
TCAGTTTTCTCTTTCAATAGTTTCAGTGAATTTTAATTTAAGAATGTCACTAAATCTACCTTATAATGTATTTTTCTTGTCATTTTGTTGAAAACTGTTTTTTTTCCAAAATGTTAGCATCCAATAGAATAAAGGTATGAATCTGAATCGATGCAATTAAAAACACTCGTATTAATTCCATTACCAATGATCACCAGAGCTCGTTTTGTTGGCGACCTGAACATAAGAAGAAAAACCCACAATGTTGGAAGGTTGATACTTTACAGCCAAACATAATGGGCAGCTAACGGCGGCTAATATTTGGCAGTTTTGGCATGACCTACAGATTCTGGTCCAGACAGATCCGTATACTTGTCGTATACGGAGCCGCTCTGCCGCAGAGCAGCTCCTGCGGCCTCCTGTGCGGCTCCTCTCGGTCTGAAGACTTGGTTTGTCCTCAGGCTCTGCAGTGAGCACGCTCAGTATTCAGCTCAGAGTCTACGGCGGACGGCTGGAGAAAGAAATACGACTATACTGTCACACTTGGCTGATGTCCCTGAGCTCCTCTACTCTGTCCCTCATTTCTTCCCCTCTCTCCGTTCTCCCGCTCCCCTCTCCGGTTCAGCATCTACAGTAACTCATGTCTTTTACGAATGAGTCTGTGGGGAGTGCTTCTTGCCGTGTGACGTGCAGACAAGGAGGCGATTATTGTGCGTGTGCAGCAGGAGGATGAGGGACAACGAGATGAAAATGATGCAAGGTACAGAGAAAATAAAGATGAAATGACAGTAAAGCAGAGCGTAAGAAATAAAGTGACAGATAGGAAGAAATTAAATCCTCCCTCACTTCAGAGTGGAACCTCTTTTCTTATGAGCTATTGTTTCCTTCAGCATTGCCTCAACAACCAACACTGTGTTCCTGTGAAGCTAAAGCAGGAAATGAAGCCCTCATACACCCAGACTGCACCTATATGTTAGTGAATCACCTGTGACATTTCAAAATTGGTTTCTCCTATGACTGCAGGCTTTCAAAACCTGTAAAGTCAGCAGTGCAGGATCAGCTTCACAGTAGCAGAAGGTAACATTGATTTTCTCTGTGTTTATTAGTGTCGAACATCTTAGCATCAATTTTTGCAAAGGGATTTTAGTTCACTATCAACCTAAACCGCCATGTTTAAAGAGGGCTTCATCTCATGTCTGCAGTTTCATGGATATATCACAGGATGCATGTGCTCATGTGCTTCCCAGTCGGGTAATAGAGCCTCCATCAGGGTGCAGCCGGATCAATCCAACAGAATCATACAGCAGTTTGTCAAACTGGCAGCAAACGGTATGCATTGATTTTAGTTTTGTGCTTATCCCACATTTCACTATGAAACCAAAGTAAAAGCCTTCACTCAGTTCACATCAATTTCATTTATCCCTGTAGTTGTTTGGTTGACAGAATAATGATATCATAAACAACTGACTTCTGCAAAAGCAATGAGGTACAAGATGCATTTAAGCTAAACAAAATATATGATTTCAGCATTGACGTAAACTGTAGCCTTCATTAAGACACAACTCAACATTAAACATGCATATTTAATGCAGTTTTGATTGTATTTATTTGAATATCCCACATAAGTAGTGGAAATTGAAGAACTTTTTGTGTGAACCTTTATCCGTTGCTGCTGTTACACCTAACTTTCCCCTTTGTGGGACAATAAAGGCTCTTTTTAATCTTTTTCTGTTTCTCTGCCAGTTGAAAACATTCTTGTTTGCTTAAAATCAACTACCATCTTTGCCTGAAGCTTTCATTTTGATATTTTTTTTCCCCGTGTCTGAGCAACATGAATAAGATCAATGAGCAAACTTTTGCTTCATTTGCTCATTGATCAGTGGTCTACAAAACCAAATTGCACACCTCTGCTCTGCGCTTAATCACCTCCAATTTTAAAAGTATTCTTACCAATTTCTGCATTTGAAAACAAAGAAAAATATAGGTTATTGATTAATAATTAGTAGGTTCAAATACCAAGGGAACAGTCAGCAAATATAATAACCACAGGAATCCTTTAGAGGAAGGGAGGGACAGAAAAAGCTGAGAAAAAGCATCATGATTTTAGTCTCTAAAGTAGAAATGATTAAATTCCTGTCAATTTAAGTTAACTAAAAGAATAAAAATAGAAATATTTTTGAAAAGTCACAACATTTTATAATCATTTAAGTCATTCAAACTTGCCATCTTCATTAAATTAGAAGCCTTTTTTTCCAAAGAATGATGCAATCATAAAACTAAAGTCAATATTCCTCACAGCAGGACTCAGGAGAATCTCACACAGGTATCACTTATTTACAGACATTTATAATGCATGTGTTTATATCCTATAAACAGAACTTCACTTTCTCTGCTCCTTCGCCTTTCTACTTTGAACTCATTCCTGTATTTTCCCCCCTCTGTGCATTGAAATGTAATTCGTTTTAAGTCCATTTTAAATATATTCCTTAGATAAGTGTAGAAGGGAAGCTCCGTATCTCTTCCGTTGGGCTTGGAACAGAGGCAGACTGTTAACAAAACAAAGCAATTTCCCAGCACAAAGGCAGAGAGAGAGCAATCTATCATCGGCCCATGAGAGTTGGGCAGAAAGGAAGGCAGCGCCTGGGCCTGAAATGGGCAGAAAGCTCCTTTCTGTTCATGAGGCTCAGGATTCAGGCTGCTGCTGCTGCTGCTGCTGCTGCTGCTGCTGCTGCTGCTGCTGCTGCTGCTGCTGCTGCTGCTGCAGGGAAGTGCAACGAATGTGAGCGCAGATCTGTGCTCTCTATGAAGACTTCTAGGCAGGCAGCTGCTTTCTGCACGTCAGGGATGAAGTCAAAAAGATTTCAGAAGAGAAATTAACAAAGACTGGAATGATTTGAAAGAGCACAGATCCTTTCCGAATTGATTCTCAAACGCCTCAGAGAACATTTGGAGAGGTATTAGGTCATATTTCTCCCCTCGCTCTCGCCTGCAATTCATTACAGCTTTAGGAAGGGGGAGGGGAGTCAGGCTGCTTGATCAATACCAATGACACAGCAGTTACTTTGCCAGGTGCTGAGATATTCTGAAGACTTTCCTGATCTTATTCGCTCAACGATGTTAAACGGCTGAAGGAATCCTAATTTCAGTGCCAATGTCAACAATTGGTAAGGGACTCAATCAAATTGTTAAGTGTCAGGCTGTTATGAGCAGTCAGTATTCTACCTACAGCAGTCAGAGTTGATCTCAGATTAGGCAGGGGTGGGCAACTCCAGCCCTCAAAGGCCGAGTCCTGCAGCCTTTAGATGTTTCTCTACTTCAACACACCTGAGTCAAATAATGAGGTCATTAGCATGACTCTGGAGAACCTGACTGCACTGAGGAGGTGATTCAGCTATTTGACTGCAGCGTGTTGGACCAGGATACATCTAAGAAGACACCAGCCTTCCAGGACCTGGCTTGCCCACCCCTGGTTTAGAGAGTCAGGATTTTTCACATAAGAGTCATAAAGTGGTGGTGAAGACGGGGCGCAGGTAGACCCAGGATGTGATGAAAAATGATTAATTTAATGATAATATCCAAGGCACATAACAACGGAGACCAGCATGAGGAACATATGACGGCAGAACTGATGGCACAGGGAAACAGGCAACACACGACAAGGACGAAGGACACAGACAGCAGGTGGGACTAAATACACACGGGGTATTTAGTCCCCCGTGTGTATTGTGTTCAGCATGTCTGAGCAAGCTGAACACAAAAAACTCTAAAAATAACTACACAGAAATACGATTATGACACTAAGAGTTATACTAATAGATACTGAATGTAGGAATAATTGAAGAATTTAACACTTATAAAACCTTGATATTTCAAAACTTTTAGGTTCAAGTTAATGTTGCATTATTGTACTGGAAACATGCTTTATTTTGGCTAACTTAAGCTTCATTTTGAATCAATTATTTTATCTAAAACTAATTTCTGACTTGGTACTTGACATAACTACAGTATTCAATGAACACATGTCTTGTGCTTGCTCAAAATATTCTTATATGGAGGAGTTTAAGGTCCCAGGCTAATGCTAACATGTCTGGTCTAATATTACACCTAAATTCAGATAGTAACGTAATTCAGTGGGATTTCAGTTTAACAATTATGAACAAAACTGAAGAACTAAGTTACAGTAAAGAGGTAACAAAATTATGAGGATTTATAAAAATTAAGTGCTTCCACATCCTGAAAAAATTAACTATTTATAAAGTGGGTAATTTGAACTGCTGTCTAATCTGTTGCTTGTTATGGGACAAAAACTAGAATTGGCAAGATGAGATGGATTTTTCACTATATTTAATTTCTAAAGGGAAATACTGTGATTTATTAATGTTGTGAAAATACATAAACAACTAGTTTTCATAAAAGAAAAGACACCAGAATATTCTACTTTTGATATTCTAGATAGACAGTAGCTGAACAGTTTGGAAAACTGTTTCATCAGTTTTAGATGAAACTGTCTCAGTTTTTCAAACTGTTGTCTACCATTTAATTAAGTTTCAACACATCTCCTGTTTTGCTCACTTGGAGCATCTGGTCTTATAGCAGCAAACGTCCTGGTAACATACAGTTCAACCTGTACATGCTTGTTTTTAGATTGATCTTTCCCATTGTGTCTTTGTCTCTGTTATTTCTGTAGATAAATAAAGAGGACAGCTTCCCTTTGTACTTCTACTCGCTGCCTTTTGTCCTGGTGTCATGCATTCTCTGACAGAAACAGGTATGGACCTTCTCTGCCCTCTCAGCACTTTCAGTAGTTTTACAAGGTTTATGCAGGGTCTCAAAAGGCATAAACTTAATGGTCTCCGTTTTAGACCTTGAGAGTCATATATGTCTGGTTTTTCATATTAAACATTAAATTACATTTCGTTGCATCTGAAATGTGTATGTTCATCTATTCCTCCTTCCATTCTTTTATACATTTGTGAGAACAGCACCGGTGTCATTAGGGTTTCTTATTACTTTAATGTTGGCCACGCCCTCCCTTTTGCACACAGATAGCAATTATACATGATCGTACATCTTTGAAAAGCAGAAGAAGAGCCTCTTGCCCAACCAACAAGAGTGAAGGTAGTTTCTGGATGGTAACTCAACAACTAATCACTTGTTTTTTCCAGCAGCTGAGGACCAGATGACCAAACAAGTTGGAACTCAGTTGCTAGGTAACGGGGTGAGCTTAGCTGGGGTTGGTTGCTAAGTAACAGCTCATTGATGGTATGGAGGTCAACATTTTCTACAAGCGTTTGGACTGCTGAGACTCAAATCGAAGTACAGAAACGTCTCAAATATGAATTTTGCATAATATGTTCCCATATTTTTTAAATTAGTCAGTAATCAATAAAATTCATTTATCTTTTTATTCTTGTAATTTTTTAAATTCAAAATCTTACAGAGGTCTGAAAAAGGGGGATGAGTGGTAATGCAGTGGCACGGACCAAGAAGGTCAGAAAGAAACTCCTTACTGATGGTCTGCATGCATGTTGGGTTTCCTTTTCCCTCTGGTTAATTGAATACTCTAATTGCCGTGAGCTTGTACGTTAATGGCCCTTTTTCTTGTCTGTCTCTATGATGGACTGGAGACTCTACAAGGACAAGAGGGTTTACACAATGGATGGATTGGTCTTAAAAAGTCCTCCGTCTAACTTTCTTAAACTTAAACTTTAACCAATGCCTATTAAATTATGTTAAACTGATGGCCTCTGATCCTGTGTGCTGCCTCAGTATCCAACCTGGGCGTCCATTTTTATTCATGGTCTGTAAAAAATGCTGCAGTCAAGGGCAAACATGTGGTGTAGAGAACAAGAATTAATATTTTAAAAAAGCATGGAGACTCTGGATACAGATGGCTGCATTTAATGAGTATTTAGGCTATCTAAGTGAAAGCAGAGTGTGAAATGAATGCAGGTAGATTTAATGAAACCTATGTGTTACTGTAGCATTAATACAAAGCTGTCACTGAGGTTGGAGTCACTGAGGCGTCTTTGTGCGGCTCGTACTTCGACCCGATGGTTTCCAGAATATTTAACATCATGGAACAAAAAACAGTCTGAATTATTTCAGTTTCTCTCCCAAAGGTTTTAAAACATTATTTGGCATTAAAAGCTTAAAGAATAATTAGTTCTAACTGAAATCAACTGAATCCAATTTGACAAAAGGCCACAGAAGTTTAACTTTTTATATATAATTATTTCTCTTCCTTTTTTTTTGCAGCTCCATTTTCATGGTGTTGGCATTTACTTTATTCGATCTAACATTTCTCCATTAAATCTTTTTAATTAGCAGGTAAAATGGTTAAAGATTAATCAAATTCAGCATTTTGTGTCTATAATTAGTTTCTTAGTCCCATTCACATTTATTTAGCTAATCTTTCCTTCCTTATTATTTTGTACACAATATTTTTTTCTTTTCTTCTATTTAAATATTTCTTTCCTTATTTGCCGACATTTTCATGTAATTATTTACCTCTGTTTCTAGGATTAACATATTTTGTTGTGCAGGTAAGCTAGTTGCTAGGAAAACAGTACTGCAAAAATGTTTCCACGCTGTTCCTACATCTTGTACTTTTTAATCTGATCAACCTTTTCAAGCCTTAGAGATCAAAAATTTGTGAAGCTCATCAGTGTAGAGCTGGCTTGATCCTTAATGCATAATGATTTTCTAAGTGTATGTCACTATATGGCCCTACAGAATGTTATTTGTTTTGCAGTTTGGTTTTATCCAAATGTGGAAAGGCAAGTTTATCTGTATAGCACCATTTACAGTCAATCCAATGTGTTTTACAGTACAGGGGGAAAAAAACGTAAGCATAAAGTAAAAAGGGATCTATACAGTAATTAAGATTTTGTTAAACCCAAACATCATTTTAAACGTTCTTCTAAGGCTCCTGCAGCTTTGTAACAATGTTATGTCTTTAAATGTTTTATGGTGTTACAGGTGGACGTGTGTAAAGCTGCAGTTCTCACATTGAAACATCTCAAACTTTTAAAACTTTGTTTTTCAGCCGTCATTCAATCTGGCACACCAGCAGACCAGAAGAAAAGAGTAGTGTTGAACAGCATGCTGTGTGTTTCATATTTTTGAGACAAGAGCTAAAGTTTGTGAATCCGTCTCCCGCAGAAACAACCAAATCTGTCATATAAACTTGAGGCTTCTACCTTCAGATCTAATGAACACCAACCTGCAGATGCATCGCTGGTTTTTAGACAGAAACTGTCGTAAGATGTGCAATCTATACTAGACAAATAGAGACACCAATGTTTTGATAAACTTTAAATACATGTAATGGTCACACTCTAAAATGTAAAAAAGGTTTTCCGAGGCAGAACTGCTTGAACATGAATCATTTATCATGAGCATCTTATTCCAACTGAGAGAAGACCATGACATGAAACATCTGGAGAAGCAGTTTACTAACTAGTGTTTTGACATTAAGTGGTGTAGCAGTGCATGTACTACAAAACACATCCAGCCTCCCTGAATGGTGTTTCTCACACGTTTGGCTGTAATGATGGTTAAAAACATCCACAGTTCATTCAGTCTATTCTGGGTGTGACTAAAACCTGTGTACAGAACAGAACAGGCTTGTCATTTTCCCATGAATGATTCACATGTCTTCTGTTCCTTAAATCCTCAATTTTATTTAAATAAATAGACTTCCTTCTGCATCCCAAGAAAAACTAAACTATAGTGCTTTGATGATTGAACTTTCACATTTTTAGGACACTACAACCACAAACATCTGGGTATTTCATTGGGATTTGATGTGATAAGCATATGTCACTCTTAGATAGATAGAAGAAGATGCATAGTTTTCATATTTTTTATTAAAGAAAATAAAAAGCAGTTGGATTTGTTTCCACTCAGCCCATCAAGTCAATTTTTAGAATGGCTCCCATTTGCAAAGCTCTTTATGGGTATGTTTCTCAGCTTTGCACTCATAGAAACTCGATTTTGTTTGCCTTTTCTTTGAAAAACACCCAAGGTGCAGACAGACTGGGCTGAAAACGCCTGTGAATATCAATTTTCAAGTTTTGCCACAGGTTCTCGGTTTGGTGTAGGTCTGGACTTTGATTGGCCAAATATAACATGAATAAACTTTGATGTAGCTCTGTGTTTATTCTGCTGATACCAAAGGGCATTTAAAAATAAAAACAAACCACAATAAACTTATTTTTTTAGGGAAAGGCAATAGTTTATGTGTTCTTTAAAAATGATTTAATACAAATGTAAAGGGGGAAAAATCTAACAGGGGAAAGGAGATAAACCAAGAGAAAATGAATACTAACACCAAAACATGTGGATTGCAGGAGTCGATTTTTTTCTCTGATGGGACCAGATCAAAATTCTAAAACGCTTATTTTTTATTTTTTTATTTTGAACAAAAGCAATGTTTTCAGAAATAATTAAAAATGTATGAAGGTCTGAATAATAGAATGTGTCCAGCTGGAGGCCCACTCACTGTGGAGAGGTTACCCACAGCTGTCAATCACATCTGGAGCCCAGCAGATATTATCTCCCATCTTCTCACTGAGTCTCCACTGACTGAAATGGGCTGAAACCGACGAGACGAGCCATGGGGGGAATACAAAAAATCACGAGGATGCGATCATCATGACCTGTCTTTCTTTTGTTGAGCAGAAATGTTCGACTCACGGCTTGTTTCCATGGTGAAAACCTCATGTCAACAGACATGATGTATGTTTCACAGCAGATACAAAAAGAAAAGACGCAGAAAATGACTAGATTTTCTTTTCTTGGGTGACAGATGTTAATAGTTAACTTTAAAAAAATCTTATCATTCAGTGATGATCAGTTTCTAATTGCATTATTTATGGATTGGCAAGGTCAGGATCAGTGTCAAGCAGGTAACAGATTCATGTAAAGATCTTTCTAAAGCATCTAGCTGATCCTAAATTATGCATGTAGAGTGTTAATGAGCATTATTGATCATTGCTGATCTTTCTCTTTGATTTATCCCACAAACCTATCAATCTTTCATCGGTTTAGATTTCTGCTGCCTGTACTGTCCCCTGAGCTCCTCGTACCCAACACATTGCTCCCATCAAACCCAGTATCCCATTAAAGTTTAAATTCTCTTCCTGAATAAAAGTTTTCAATAATGTTTTTCCAAAACTTCTTGAAAATACCCCAACCATTCACTCCACTCTGAACCATCCACTTCTCTTCTTCTTGTCTGCACTCCCCTCCATCTGCCAGCTGATCCATAATGGGCTGCAGAGCATTCAGCCGTACGGCACCCCGTCCCCACTTCCATCTGTACCGAAGATCCCTTCCCAATCTTCTTAACCTCTGTCAAAATTTTCCTTTTCAGACAGATCAGCTGCATGTCTCTTAAATTTATTCAAAAGAAACCTGGAAAAAGCATCTTGCATGTTTTTTGTTCAGTGTGTTCTTCCTTGTTCTATCTTTAAAGTTGACCTCTTATTCTTGAACAGCTTACGATAGATCTATGGGCTATACAAAACATGTTCATTATTTTTATTTTTAGCTCAAAATTATTCTTAAACAATGAGATTTTAGTCTGCCCATTCTGCCTATTTTGAGCTCCTTTTCAGAGAGAGCTGCCACTTTAAATCCAAATAAGCTGCTGCAAACAGATGCACAATTATACAACTGTACAACTTTGAAAAGCAGAAGTGGCGCCTCCTTCCAAACGGCCAGCAAGAATGCAGCGAGTGGTTAAATATCTGAGATGAATAAAAAATAAATAAATCACAGTTCAGCATACAATGTTTATTACTGTAGGACAGACAAGGTTTTCTCCTGATATCGTTCCCAAACCAATAATTCACATGTAGGATAACATCTAAGGGATTCTTTGAAGGCTGGTGCACTAAATATACAACTATTTTCTCTGAGTAGTGAGATGTTTTCACTTCCTTTTCTATTCTTCTCACTGTATATAATGGCAAGAAGGAAATATTGGTCTTTGTCTTGCTGAAAGTCAAGTATAAGTAAAATAAATTAGCCTTTTTTACATATTGTATTCATAGGAAAGAATACAATATAAAAGACAGTCCTGCAGTCTGTCTTTCAAGGCATTCTACCCATTTTTACCCTATATACTAATAATGGCTGGTGATGTATTTAGTCCGATCTGAACTGAAGGCTTGGGTGCAGCAGCATGCATTGTGCAAAATCTCAGATGGTATGTATTTTAACCATTTTGCTCCTGCAACATGCAAATACTCCTGTCAAGACCATTGTGTAATTAAAGAGATGCAATCCTTCCATGTCAGCAAGAACCGGCAATATGTGACCTGTTTGAGCCAAATTTTCACTCCTACTTTTGTATGACTATAAATGTAACCCTGATGGCAAGATCTGTATTTCAGCTGATCTGTACATGAGCTGGCAATTTTATTCTGCAACTTAAACATTTAAACAACATCTTGGTCAAGTGGTTTCCATTTCACAGGTCAATTCAGGCGACTGCATAAACCAATCACATGCTTTATAAAATATTGCTCTTGAAAGTAATCGGACAATAGAAGTGGAGTCAGTGAAGCCGCACCGCAGCTCTCCTACAAACAAACAGCAGGAGCCACAACAGAGATTCACAGTCTTATTTATTCAGCACAGCACTAACAACATGCCAAATAAATAAAAGGCATGAATCCAAATGCAAATCAAAAACTACAAAGACAAGAGAAGACGTGTGTCCTTGAAGGGCAAAAACAACAACAAATAAATCAGGTTGCAGACAAGGATGGGAGAAGTCCACAGGGAGAAGCTGAAGGCAGCAAGTCGGCTCGCAAACAACAAACTGAAAGAAAATAAAATAAGAGTGTCTGAGCTAAAAGCAATCAGTGAATCCAATCAAAGAGAGGACTGTGTCTGTGGGAAAAAAAGAAATGAAAACCCAGGCAATACATGTTAGTCAATGTGCAAATCTACCGTGAAGGTGTGGAAGAAAGAAAACAATTGGAGGCAGAAAGGAAGAATTTGAGTTCACAGAGAGGAAAAAACAAACATCTATAAACTATATGAAGAGCAACAAACTGCAAATTAGCTGATCAAGACGGAGATGTTTAAAAAAATAAATGGTGGAGAGCAAATAACAAATAACCTGCATCAGAATGTAATTGATATGTGACATGATTATTATTATAGGAATTTTAGTGTTGTCTCATCTGTTACGACCCGGCTCTGCCAGGGGAAAGGGGAGTAACATTAAAGAAAACCGGGTGGTAAGGTTTATAACAATTTAGGGTTTATTGTAGGGTTTTACAAAAAAAAGAGGGTAAAAGGAACAATAATCAAAATGTAGGGTCTGGCAACAAAATGTACTAAATAAAACAAAATCCACAAAACAATCAGAGTTGTAAATCAAAATCTTAAAGAAAACCAAACTACAAATCTCTAGCAGAGATT
>CAEGAF010092850.1:0-52301 GCA_903067075.1 Micropoecilia bifurca | reverse complement strand
ACTTTGCGGTATTCTGATTTAGTAATGTAATAATGTAATCATATTAGCTGTGTTACCACCCCCACGCCACTAGAGGCAGTAGCAGCCCCGAAAAGATGCAACTAAGGAGCAGGAGCAGATTTAAACTATAGAATTTGGTAAAAATGGTGAGATTTGCTGAAGTAATTAAAGACACAAGTTCAAGTCCATGCTGAGTGGAGCTCCTTCAATTAGTGCTCCTTAGCTCTGATTGGCTAAGAAATGTAACGTGATCCTCTGATTGGCTAAGCAATGTAACGTGATCCTCTGATTGGCTAAGCAATGTAACGTGATCCTCTGCAGCAAGTGATGGCAAAGCGGGGCGTCATCACGACTTTACACAAGTGAGTCTTTACCGCCGCAGCAGAGACTCTGCCGAACAACTCAGACCGACTCACCGAAACCTTGGGATTCAATCGAACCCAGGTTAAGAACCACTGCAGTAAGGTCATCTCTTGTGAAAAGTTTACATCTTAGCACACATTAAATAAGAAAAGTTGAATAATTTCTAAGGTTACAAAGATTTTAATTTTTCTTGAGACAGTTACAGTAATTGTGTAACAATGTGGGTCACGTTTGTATTTTATTTCTGCAAAAAGAAAAAAAATCTAAATTTATTTGATGATTCAGAATTTGTTGTTATTATTTACTTTCTTTATTTTGTTTTGTCAAAAAATGTGAGCTAGCTTATATGTTTTCTCAAAATACAAAAGCACACAAGTAAAGACACACAAGTTGACTGGACATCCATCTGTTATGTATTCAAAAATGGAAGTAATAAAAGATGTGTCATATTTCAAAAAACCTAATAATGACTACAGCTCATATGAATAAAGAAACCCAAGAATATAATAAAAACTCATTCACCACATGGAGACAAAAAAAATAGTAATATCTTTATTTCTGTTCCACCTTTCCCCCAATCTCTCTCATCCGGTTACCATGAAAATGAAGATTTGACAAATGTGTAATGCGGAAAGAAGTCCAAGTGGTAATATGATAGACTATACATTAGTTCTACAGTCAAAACATTAAAAAAAAGCGCCCATCATGACACCTTTGAGGATCACTAGTATAATCTAATGAGTTACCAACAACTCTGGTAAAGATAGAGTGAATTGTTTGTTGGGTATGCAATTTGAGGAAATCTCTAGGTCAGGGGTCACCAACTCCAGTCCTCGAGGGCCACCATCCTGCAAATTTTAGATGTGTCTCTGCTCAAACACACCTGGATCAAATAAACTGCTCGTTTCCAGCCTATTGCAGAGAGGAATGAATGCTGGTGAGGGAATTCAGACACTTTGGAGCAGAGGTGAATCTAAAGGTTGTAGGATGGTAGCCCTTGAGGACTGGAGTTGGTGACCCCTGATCTAGATTATATATTTGGTGTTGCATTCTTTTCTGAGTTAACATAATAATTCACACCTTAAACAACTGTTAAAATGTCAGTTTACTTCCTTATCTGTCTTTCTTTTTGTTCCTTTCTGAATGTGAACTTAAAATAAGTGTTTCCAAATCCTACAGGGTGAAGGCACTGATCCCCCCCAAACCCAAACGTCCAGCTGGTCCTAGCAGAGCAGAAAAGGTGGGAAACCCAGATACATTTCAATAAAAATATGCCTATATTATATCTTGCAGTCAGGAAAGGTTTCTCACTCTCAGATTTTTTGTCTCTGATGTGTGGTCTTATAGGCCGTGCAGGACTTTCACACCCAAATAGGCAATGCGGTGGATGCTGTCTCTGAACAGTTTGCCGAAATATTTGGAGCAAATAGCGAGCTGCAGGAAAGTGTTAGCAAAGAGCAAATTTTGGCCGAGGTGATGGGAGGTCTTAATGTCTCTGGAAGATACTTCACCTTCAAGGAGCAAATCAAGGTTTGAGGTTTAATATGATTTCTTGGGGTGAATCTATGATATATCTATTAATAAAATGTTTTTGTTTTGCTCTTTTTGTAAAGAAACCTTCTTTCGTCAAATTCAATAAATATATTTGCTTGTAGAGAGCAGTGGTAAAGATTGTACGTGACAAAATGCAGCGGTTCAAGCCTCTCACTGATCCTCAAGAGGTGAAAGAATTTGTCAGCAAGCTCTACGTCTACCTAGTGGATGAAATGCATGTGGCTCTCAACAAGGTATTACCATCGCCATCATTTGTTTAAGGATATTGTTTGGATTTTTTAGTGATCTTTATCTTTACCTCCTTTGCAGATTTATTCCAGTGACGTGGCAGAAGACGGCACTGATGAAATGAAGTTGGAATCTAGTCAGCTGAGACATTTTGCTAAAGAGGCACAACTTACAAGCAATTATCAACAGGCAGTTCAGTACTACCAAGAGGTACAAAAACAGGAAAAAAATGAATCTAAGATATTAAACACAGCAGTGATGAAAGCTGATGAATCTGGCTGGCAGATTAACTGGGATCTGTTTTTTTTTTTACCTGCAGTTAGTGGTGAGGCACCCTGATGAACCTTTGTATAGGTTTGAATGGGGAAGCCTGTACATGTTGATGGGTGACTATATGAAAGCTAAAGAGTGTTATCATGATGCTGTATCCATCCAGCAAACACACCAGCCCAGGTTAGAAGTGCTTCATTTATACTGCGGATTATAAATTGATTTTAACAAAGTTACATTTTAATTAGTCAGGTTTGTATAGTTAGTAATATGTGTAAATGTTTCTTTCTTTGATGATCAAGTTGTAAAAAACTACAGAAAACCATCAACCTTTGTTGTTGTATAGTTGATCATGTAGTTTGTTTCTGTTTTTGCTTATTTGTCCAGCCTGATGATGTGTGGGGTTGTGGCCGTGATATTTGAGCATTACAATGAAGCTCGGACCTTCTTGGAGCGAGCCACCAGCCTAGAACCGCCCAGTGTGGAAGCCTGGACGCTGATGGGTCAGTTCACTATCAGGATTCCTCACCAATGTGGGAACCACTTTAGATAACATCCTGCTCATATTTTACACAATGGGGTGAAGTCTAGTGATCTGCAACAATATCTGAATGATCTGTGTTCTGTGTCTGCTATTTTCTTAAATGCATTTACTCAGACTTATATTCTTACACTGATAGTAGAACTCTGTCTGAAAGGTAGAGGTTTTTATTTGTTTTTTGGGATATAATCCTAAAGATTTGAACTTTCCAATGGAACCATTGCTTATTGTTTGATACAAATGTACTGTACAGACTGGCAACCTGTCCAGAGTGTACCCCGCTTCTCACCCGGAACGTTAGCTGGAGATAGGCACCAGCACCCCTCCCGACCCCATTAGGGACAAAGGTGTAAAGAAAATGGATGGATGGATGGATGGATAAATGTATTGTCTTTAAGTCAGTGCACTGTAGGGTCAAAGTGAAAAAAGTGGCACACCTTTGTACCTCTGTTGTATGTATGGAGGATCTACATACATCAGGATGTTTGCAAAAATATAGGACATTTTAATAAAAATGTTGCAGTTTTCATGCTGCATGTGAGATTATACTACTTAAATAAAACAGTTAGATATGTAGAATTTTGAGGGTACTCTACAACAATTATGTTTTGAAGTTAAGCAGAAGATGTATACAATTTTTACATGACAATGTTTACAGAAATGCTGCAAACAACAGCTCAGATAAATTACAATGAAGCACAGATTTTAAAATCAGCAACATTGAGGTGTACAGTCCAGAAACTAGTAAAGTCTTAGTGCAAAAATCATTCTTAAGAAAATTATATCCATCTTTACTTAACCTCTAACAGATGGTAATTAAAAGCAGGGGTAATGTACACACAGTACATATTGTAACTTGTTGGGATCCGCCTTCTAGGTTTGCTTCATTTAAGTCTAAACGAAGCCTTCCTGCCTGAAAGAGCATTTCTAGAGGCCAAAAAGGTTTTTGGGGCAGAGGAAGCAAACAGGGCAAATGAAGATGACAAGACTAAACCAAGCGATGACAACACCGAGGAAGCCAAGGCCCAGCAGGATGAGCAGGAGACAGATAATCCTGCACCACCTCAGATAGCTGAACACGGTGAGGTGTAACATTAGAGCAAGCATCCAGGCATACGGTAAAGTATAAGCCACACATAACAGCGAATTTAAGACCGATGGTGTTTTTTCTGACAGAGCATGAGTTCCCAGACCACAACTTGGAGGAAAGCAGAGAGCTGTCAGTTCATAGTGACAAATCGTGGACAACTCCAACTAAATTCACCTCTTCCATTTTCACACAAACATTGAAGTTCTTGCTGCAGAACAATGCCCTACAGGTATTCAAACCTGTTTGATTTAGCAGTGTATGATGATCCCACAACAAGAGGGTCCAGTTGTTTAAATACTGTCAAATCATTTGTCCTCTCTAAGTTATAGCAGTAGCAGTGCTTGTGTGGTGATGAAAAATAGTGGAAAGTCAAAAAAAATGTTTTATGTAATATTCTATTGCAAACACTGCATCATCCAGTAAATAAACATTTGGATACTCCAATTCTGAGCTGTAAAAATCAACAAGATGAACTAACTGTGCTCTTTTGGCAGATGGCAGAACATGCTTTGTCCCAAGAGCTGCTGGGTTCTAAAGGAGGTTGCAGTGTGGCCTACTATTATAGCCTAGCCCAGTTCCAGCTGCTCAAAGGTGACTACAGCAGTGCTATTGACAGCGTGAAAGAAGCACTGTTTCACAAAAGTCAGGTACTTCCACATTTCCTTTTTATCGATTTAAGACGGAAAGGCCATTACCATATAGTTTCCATGGTATTTGCAGCTTCTGTAATAGTCGATTTTGGTGACTCCTCTTTTATTTAAGATTTAACATAAATCTTAAGAAATAAAGCGCACATCATAGTGTTTTATATAACGTTGCTTACTTCTGAACTATCCGAGATGTAGTCCAATTCTTTGAAAGTCCCTTTTAACCTTTTCCTTTTAAAGTGGAACATGTTTAGAAATGTGTGAACTCAATAAAAGGTGAAATATCACCCTCTGGTGCACAGAGTATTTCTTCTCCTGTTGTAAAATTCAATTTTACTGCTTTGTTGTTCTCAGCAAAAGCCTATAAACTTCTGAAGTTTTAAGATTGGATCAGCTACAATATATGTTTGGGTAATATCATGGTTCTTTTAAAGTAATAAAAGAACTCTCCTTTAGCAAATCACTGCAGTTATTTTTGTGGAAATGTACGTTTAGATGTACACTTAAGCCTCCATTTCTCTAATAGAAAGGTGTTAATCAGAGTTTCCATAAATTTAATGGCATTGTAATCTAGAACTTTCTAACTTTGATTTTATAAGATTTCAATTTAAAGTAACATTATTCAGAAAAACTGAAAAGCATATATTTTTGAGTTGGAAAATGGGATTTAAGCTATCTATTCTGTCTTCTTATTTAATTGTCCACGACATGATCAGTACCCAGATGCCTGGGCCTTGAAAGGTCACTGCCACTACCTGCAAGGTACATTTACTGAAGCCCGGGAGTGTTATGAGTGGAGCACGGTCTTTCCAGAGCCACCTTCAGACACTCACATCGTTCTCCTTCGCCTGGGAGATATCTATATTCTTGAGAAAAAGGTTAGATGTCAGTTATTGTGTTTTGACCTGAGCTGTAAAGTGAGATATAAGAGTCCATTTTTCACCACAACTCTGAAATAAAAGTTTTGCATATTTTTTTAACATGTTTCAAAAAAATATTTCTTTTTTTTGTCACTAATGCTATATTTATGATATTTATTCTTCAGTTTATAAAAGCCAAAGAAGTCTTCCTGCTAGCATGTGAGCAGTCTCCATCGTGCCTGACCTGGTTGGGCCTCGGCAAAGCCTGCTACAGGGTAAAAGTTCACATTGGTAATCGTGAAAAAGTGGCTTTAGTTAAATTTTCTTAAGCTTTTAAATTAGCTTCATGAAGATTTTCTATATTGAGCCGGTTTAACATGGTATATTATGAAGTGTTAGATTCTGTTTAGAAGAGCTGGTGACAGTGGAGGTAAACACACCCAATTTAGGAACATTTTATTTTTGCTCTGTCAAACAGACATACACTCTTATTTCTAGGAAAATAAGAGTCTTGCTGACATTGAAAAAAATTCAAGTCTTGATTTGTTTTTGTGTAGTTGGGGGAGCTGTGTGTTGCTGAGGAAGCTTTAGCTGTGGCCACTCTTTTGAACTCAACAAATGCAGAGGTGTGGGCTTACCTGTCTTTAATCAGCTTTAAGGTGAGTGATTACTACGCTTTAAACCCACAATCAATTTCAGTTCTGGTCCTACCTCTGTGGGGGGCGGGGTTTGCAGGACAGGATATACCAGAATGTTGTTGGACTGTTTTTTTTTGTACTTAGTAAAAACATTTTCTTACACTAACATGGGGACAAAGCTTGTATGAAATAGACACTGATATTCAAGTCAGAAATAAAATAAAAATAGTGGATGGGGTTTGTTGTAAAGCTGGAAACGAACTTTAAAAGAGTTAAAAAATTCATTTAAAAAAATCTGTTTAATTCTGAAGGATGAAAAAATACAATACATAAAATGTTTTAACCCTAACCCTCCCTGTCTACTGCTGCATTAATCATATATTTTGACTTTTTTTCAGTCTGGGAAACTAGAAGAGGGGGATGAATATTACAAAAATGCAGTCTGTGTAAGTGAGTTTTTTCCATGAAAATCTTCTGTTAATGCTTTTAATGCCTTACAATTAGCTACTTCAGTATGTTAATAAATTGATTTATTGACACATACTAACACATCACACAATCTTGTTAACAGCTAAGCAATTTCCATTTGAGGATCTATAAAATATATTCTATTCTAATCTATTTACTTATGAACAGTGTGTCAAGTGCTTCTGATGTTCAGATTATTTTTCCAGACTCCTTCAGTTATCTTTCCAAGTTTTAAGTTTGCATTTATTTACACAGAAACTGTTGCCCTTCATAGCATAGTTACCCAGGACATTTGCATAGTGTTTATTGTAACAGACAAACAAAAAACCAGTGTTTCAAACTCTTTTTTTTTTCCTGATTCATAGTTTGTTTTCCTGGACTCATCCCTGGATGAAGAGATCAGTGAGGCGAAGTGTCAGACTCGGATGAGTAAACTGGCATCATGCTTCAGTGCAAGTGCTCAAGCAGAGGCTGAAACTTTAATCAAATAGATTTTATGAAGACAGTGCTGCATTAGACATATATTTCAGATGAAATTTTATTGCATTTTTATTGTGTCTTGAAATAAAACAAATGAATGTGTCAAAAATGGGGCTGATTAAGCCATAAAAATTCAACTCAGAGCAACACAAATAGTCTTAACTACATATAAAACAATTTTGTTTTTTCAAAGCACTGCAACAAAAAAAATGTCGTTTGAGAAAATAAGTAGCATTGTGTAATGAAATGCAAAAATCTGTCACCTGGTTTGTATATTTGAGATTCTGTAATTCTGCAAAGATGTATAAAAGAAATGTGAAAATTACAATGTAGTATGTGATTATACATTGTTATAAACATTAGGGTAGCATTTAAAGTTAAGTTGTAATATGTTGTGACACGAAGCTATTGTGTAAATATCATACAACATAGTTTTACAAAATGTTTCTACACTGTTTAGTCAGTCATTTTACAATTTCAATACATACCTGAAATACCTTAAAATTTGGCACAATTCTCCACAGAAAGAAAATGTCAAATGAATTATATTTTTGGGCTGTCATGTTGAACATTTTCTCATGTTTCAATAAATGCATTTCAGGCTTTCAATTGTGTTTTCTTCCAGTTTGTGAATTAGTTATTTCCTAAATTCTAAAAAGATGCCAAATAAATGTTTCCTCAACCTGAAAACAAGGTGAATTAAAATGGTCAGAGTTTGTTAAGATTTAAAATTTTCAGCATCATTCATGGGTAATTTCTTTACAGTGCCATTACAGCTATGGCTTGTGGTACCATTCTGTAGATTCCTCTGCAGATCACTGCCTGGACCGAACAAACACTTCTCTCAGCCATGGTGAATCCTCATACAGACGAGGGTCCCCCAGGTACTCTGCGGTCCGCTTGTAGAAGTAGTAGTACAACACAGAAGCTACACAGATGGAAAACAAACAAGATTAAAAAGGTAGAATACTTACTATAAAACTTCTCCAAACGCATTGATGATGCAATTTCAGCACTTTTTCATAATCATCAAAGGCATAATTCTATATTAAATCTTCGATTGGAATTGTTCATTTTACCAGACATCCAGAGACAAATAAATAAGAAATCCCTCTAAAAAGGCAGGGTCTAAAAGTGAGCCACACAGATTAGACATAAGTACCACTAAACCTGATAAAGTGTATGGTGTCATAATAAACAGATTTAGCAGTGAGTCCCACACAGAAGTCTAGATGGCTCTTATGCCACAGACTAAACAAGTAGAAGTGGCACTTAGTAAGGATTACATGCTGTTTAACTACTAATGAGCTTATAACAGTATGAAATAACCACCAGCTGGGGAGGTTATATTAAAGCCTGGAGTCTAAATGCATGAGACGGGACCAGTTCCTTCGCAAAACGCTCAGAATAGTTCAAGTTTTCCTCTTGAGGATCTTTGATAGATATTAAGAGTAGAGTCAAAACAAGAATGCTGTAAAATATCCAAAACCTTCCATACTTATTTGTATGAGGTAAATGCTATTTTAAAAGGTGGATAAATGATTCTAATGTTTAAGGACAGAGCCTTGTATTGTATTAAAATTTTTCATAGTTATTATTTCATATGTATTTTTGGAGCTCTGAAATGATATACCAGCACAAAGCTCTAAGTGCCATGAGTTTTTCTCTATAATTACAACTGGAAGCGTTTTGGATGTCTCTACCAACTTTATAAAGACCAAAGCTTTGTCACATTTTACTTCACAAAATATAACATACAATAGGGACTGAACACATAATAATTCTCTATGTCAGTATATTTCTGAAGGTGCAATTGGCATGTAATTCTCACTACATGTCAGAAATAATAGCTCCAGTCCAGGAATGCAAAGAAATCAAGCTATTGATGTTCATAAGTGTAATTAAAAAAAATATATTGGAAAAAAAGATTGATAGTAACATTTTTATAATGCTAAAAAAACGGCTCATGCATGAAGAAAGTAGTCACACATATTTCTCAGATGTTACTTAGATCCATTCTTCCTAGCTGCAATTCTTTCCATTTGGGATTGAACAAGATTATATTATCTTGTACATAATGCACATGGTTGTTTTGTAATTATTGATTGACTTCAACAGGTTTTGTGACATTCAAGCTTTTTTACAACTTCTTTTTTTTTAAGTTCAATTTCTTCATCTCTATAATTCCGCCTCACTACACCGTGGTTTTATTTCTTTGAATGTGAGTGTATGAATTGATTCACTATCTGGAGAAAATTTTATGTCATTGGCATCTTCAGAAATATATTTACAGATGTGGTTTTTATCATAACACAACTTTTCATAAGTTTAATTCTTATTTTGCAAGGTGTAATTAGTTTTTTTATTTCTTCCAGTTGGATTTGATTTCGCTCATGGATTTCAGAGTAAAATAAGCTGAATAAATGAATTATGAAATTACATTTATTTAACCTATGCTCTCAACTTCACAATGTTACACTTGCATTGGTCTGTCATAGCAAGTACAAAACACTTTGAAGACACTGGGTTGTAAAATCAAAACATTTGAAAATGTTCAAAAGGAACACATACTTTTGCAAGGCACTATAATTTCAATTTGGCATTAGACTAATGTGAATCCAGTGTTTGAATAAAATTTTTAAGATGTAAAAATTAAATGATCTTACCAGATCTTTGAAACACAAACAGCACCTGCAGACCATCTGTCCAGATAAATCGGTTTGTGTTTAGCCAGCGCAGATTCTGAAATCGATGCGTAAGAAAACATAATTAATGCCATTCTTTTAGTTAGCATATAATATTTGTGAAATCATGCTGCACTTGTATCAATCACAACAGATAAAAAAATTGTTGAAAGATAAAATGATTATCTGTCTTTTCTTTTCCCAAAATCAAAAAGTGAGTTTTTGCTCTTTATGTGTTTTTGTTCGTTCTAAATAGTCTCTTATACAGGAGCTCTTCAGAAGGTTTTCTTGTTAAAACAAACAAACAAAAAAAAACATGTATCAAACTTGTATTTATTATTATGTTGTTGTACACATATGTTCATGTTTTTACCATAAGCCAGGAATGCAGTATGATACTGAAGGTCAGGTAGAGAGCGGAGAGCATTATCAGGGCTCTAAATCGTTCCAGCAGTATAGCAACCAGGCCAACCTGGAACACGTAGGTGTTGAACAACATCAGCAGAATGATGATCAAGTTAAATAAGATGCAAATGTCCTGCATGCTGTGGAAAGGAAACATATTTATGTAACTGGCAGCCATACGAACAACAAAGACAAAGAATATCTCATTCTGGTATCAGTGGGCTGTTTCTAACCGTAGAAATGTTTTACTCTACGGCACCCTGCTGAAACCTTAAAAAAGTTTGACTCACATGAAAAGAACCAACTGGACTGCTGGTTCAGTCCTTAGCAGCTCACTGAAGGAGTTGACAAACAGGTCAAAAGAGAGCAAACAGAGCTGAATCAACAACACAAGGGAGTAGTTGCTGGCATGGAGCATCTCTGACCCGTAGGCTGGGTGCCCAGGCGGATTGTGGTTCCACTGTGGATCCAAGGCTGCAGAACTCCCTCAATCCCACCACAGAGAAACATCAACCTGGCCGCGGCAGGTTTGACAGTTTGGATGCCTCAGTGAGGCATTCAAGTGGTCCTGCTGTCCCAAATGCAGATCGAGTCCATTTGATATGACATTAGGGCTTCATTCCATTTTGTTTGGTTGGATTCAGTTTACTTTGGAAAAGCAGAAGCACTCTCAAACAGGAAAGCAAGTTTTGGTTTGGAGATGAACTGCCAAGCATTCAGAGATGTCAACATGTTACATTTGACTGCAACAAAACCCGCAGATGCAGCTGTGCAGTTCAACCTGCAGACTTGCATATCAGAACTGGTGAGACATCAGTGTCTTGCGGGGAAAAAGGGCAGATGTCCTGTGGAAGGAAACAACAGATTCATTCAGTTAAAGCAGTTGTAATTTACAAAAAAAAAATCATTTAGAATGTTTTACATTTTGCATGCTTTTAAAGACTGAAGAAAGAAAGTTAGAGTTAAAAGGAATCTATACATGTAATAAACATATGTTGTAATAAACACAACATATGTTTACGACATTAAATTAAACAAAACACAATTATTGACAGCACATAGAGCATCCAAACCAAGAAACTATAGGTGGAAATCCTTTTAGTTTCTAAATATAAAGTCAATTATCTCCATAGACCAATTTCTGTTAAAATTAATATTGCTTTGTAATTATCAAAAAACAGCTTTAACCTCATTTATTCCAGGACTAAAGGAAACATAGGCTGTCTTTTGCAGATTAAAGAGAAATCAAATTCTGTCTTCACTAATATTTCTGTTTCTCTGTGTTATTTGTGTGGTCCTTGTCTCCTCTCATGAAGCTATCAATATGGAGCTGCTACAGTGACACCTGGTGGATCCTCTCACGGTCCCAGTATTTATAGCTCAGGACGAGCTTGACAGGTGTGAGAAAGATTAGGGGTACTTCCAAACACTGGGCCACGGAGGAGACGGCTACTTACTCTTGAAAGCTGGCCTACTCAGATTTTAGGCTAGTGGTATTAGTGGCTTCTTTGCACATGAAACAGCACACAAACCACATGCCGGCAAATAAAGGCATCTACATTTTTTGACGGATCATACAGCACATCAGAATAATAAAAAAAAAAGAATAGGAGATGTTGTCTTACACCTCTTTTTGCATACACCTTTAAATTAAAAATATTGAATTATTCACCTGAAAAGAATAGCAATGTAACCAAGCAAGCAACTGTTGTTAGTATGTTCTCAGCCTGCAGTTTTTAGTACTATTCTACTACATCTCCTTATTTAAAATGTCTTTACCCTCAATACATAGAACATGTAATGTCCTACCATCTAGAAATGTATATACAAACTTATGGCAAAACAAAAAACAAACCTGTACTGGAGGGTTAATTTCAGTAGCTGGAGTTCTCTGTCTCTCTGAGGGACGCATGTGGCCATAAACAACATAGTGTGCCGCAGACTGACAGCTTGTGTCCTTGCAGCAGCTTTTATCCTTTCACCTCTCTAATAAACACGCAAGAGATTTGTGTCATCATGTGCTTCAGTTCAGTCTTTGTATACAGACTCATGTACATGTTAAATTTCTGTTTTTAAGGTTTTGCCAGTTTAAAAATTTTGGATTTGTTTTAGCTCTCAGTCAGGCCATGAGGAAATGCGTGGCAAGCATGTAAAATCTCAAGCCTGATTGGATTTCCTGCACTGTTTGTGTTTCATTTCTTTTATAGCTTTAAATGTTTCCATAAACTTGTGGGTCTCTTCTTTATTTCCATGTATATGCAATATATTGACTTGTTTTGTAAGCCAAGCTGATATTTTACATCCTATACAGTACTATTGAGGATACAGTAAATAAAGGTGAGCTGTTTTCTAGGTCATTCTGTCACATTTCCCTTCAAGATTACGGTAAGGATTCCAGCAAACTGAAGTCAAGCTTTAAAGCAACTGTTGTCATCTAGTGGTGACCCTGTACTATTACACACGAGAAACACAAAATGTTACATCCAAACAACTTTTCACTTTCCTTTCCCAATTGTTTAGTTCTTTTGTAACAGCATCCATGGATAATTCAGATTCACTAGAACATGTGCTTTGTTAATTTGCCAGATTGGCAGCTGTTATCAATGAAACGTATAGGTATGTATGACCAGAAATGTGATTGCCACAAAGAAACCACACATTCTGCAACCATTGAATGTGCCCATGTGAAAAATGACAGAGATGAAAATGTAGGCTTTCTCCCTTCAAAATTACAAGGAGGAAAAATATGAGCACAATTCTGACTTCTTTCCCCCACCCCAGAATTCTGACATGTTTTTCCTCAAAATTCTAACAAATTTTAGAATTCTGATTCTGACTCTTTGAATTTTTAACCAGAATTCTGGCTATAATCAGAATTATAACTTTTTGAATCTTTTCAAGTGTTTTTTTTTTTTTTAATATAGCCGATTAGTCCGAATCCTCTGAAGTGTGGAGGAAGACTTTTTCTGCCACGCCTGATGAAATCTACTCTTCACCTCAGGACATGAAAACCAAGAAACAAGGTGGCATAGGGAGGAGTCTCCTAAAGCAGCTCCAGCCTCTTTTTCCTGAGCCTAGCACAGATTTTTTCCCCTCCTTTTAGTCTCCTCTCAGCGAAGCTTCTTTCAAACTAAACGTGGAATGAACATAGGCGAGGTTTAGTAATATATTCACCTTATTCACCTCGTTGCGCTAGAAGAAAAAGCAGGTGAGTGAAAACAGGAAGTAGTTTGTGGTCAACGTTAGCCGGACTGCGGGTTAGTTGGTAAACACTACAGACGGAGCTGCTGTCGACCTTGGTTTAGTCATAGACATAACATGGGTTTAGTTGCTGAAACGTTCCGCAGTTTAACACAAAAACTGCGTCTTCGTTAGTTTTTACATGACCATTAAAAGTGGGCGGCGTTAATTAGAAACAAGCCATTTTCCCCTGCGAGTTATGTCAGCGCGTCCAGCATTAGCACTAGCTTGCACAAAGCTTTGCTTTTACAGTACAGAAAACTGTTTTTGTTTTCTGGAATTTAATCATGTAACCAGCATTTTGGTGGAGACATTTGATATATAGGCTTTAATCAAAAAATGTAAAATGTAAAACTTAAGGAAAGTTGTACTTTGTGTTCCATTCCAGAGGTTTTCCAGGTTTGTGACTCATTGAGCCATATTTAAACTTACTGCTATTTGATCTGTGATTTCATTTATGCCTGTTTCCATTTATGGTTTATTTGCATTTTGGAAAAATACACCATGCCTGGTATATCAGTGTTTTAACATATGACCTGGGTAGAAAATGATCACTTTGAATAGAAGAACCGTGTTAACACACATCAACCCTCATTTGTTAAACAATGAATAGATCTGCCAATATCTTATTGGCTGAATATTATTAGGTTGCAATGCATGCAAGTTGTGCTACTCTTCATGTATGTTTTTAGAAGAAAAACTCGAAAAGACGTGAGAAAAATATGACAATTGTAACCCGTTTTTCCTGATGTTGCAAAACCTGGAGTAATGTCTCTTGCTAGTTTGAAAAATATCCAAAAGTTATCAAGCAAGCTCAAATTTGTACATCAAATAGCCTGTTTGACTTTGCTACAAGACATCTTTACCATGATTCTTGCTGAAATTTTAATTTATTTAAAGTAGTTCTGGCTTTCATTATGGATATGATATGCAAAAAGATTAGTTTTTACTTTTAAAGTTGCTACTGCTATTTTTCTCTCTAAATCTAAACCTTTCTTTTCTTTTAACATGTATTCCGCGATGATCTGGTGATTGTCAGGGTATACAGTAAATTGAGTGCATATCGGTGAAAACAAAGTCTAATCATGCATAAAACGCACAATTCATAAAACTTTTTAGTTCATCCATAATGACAGAAAGCGACTAATATATCTAAAAAAACAACATAAAATAACTGATTTTGAGGCAAAATCAACAACATACAAGTGCTACATTTAAATACTACTTTAAAATCCTGATTATTTTGTTAGATGTAATATCATTGCATGATTTTTTTATATAAGCTATAGTTTATAATTTTTGATTTAATATTATTCACTAAGTAAGCAGAAAGTATCTCAACTGGAAATTGTATGTGGTGATATTCTAAATAATGACTTAATATTTAACATATATTCCCAATCATACATTCAGTTTTTTTTCTTTCTTTTAAGATATAAACAAATGGTTCAAAGTCATATATCTTGATTTTATATGTAACTATAGCAAATCACAGTTGAAGCTAAAAACCAACAAATAATCCCAGTGCCAGATTACCATGGCATTAATTCTCTAAAAGTGACTGTGGAGGTAAAATAATTGGATTGAAAGGATTGCTAAATTTATCATGTGTCTTGTCTAATTTGTTTAGCTTCTCTTGTGCAAGTGCACAATGGATGGATAGTCTGGCATTGTTTAAGACACTGTAAATCTTCAAATAAATCCTAAGAGCTGAAATTATGGTGCTGTTGCAGCTCTGTCATAGAGACAGGCAGCACTGACTTTAAGAGAGACATTTCTTGCCTAACGCTTATCTGAGTAATGAAGAAAATGCCTAATTAGATCCACAAACCATCCAGATTCATTTGAAAGAAAAGCTCACAGGCATTCAACCAGATATCTTTATTCAGCAGTTTTCGTGTTGTGCACTGGAAAGAAAAAGACAGCGTTGGCAGTTACGTCTTGTTTGAATTTAATTAACAGGAGCACACTAAAAGGCCCCAGTGTAACAGATGGAGAGCAGCCACACTCCGTCACTCTGTCATATGCGTGGCCACATAGAAACACACTGCATTGTCAATGTGGGGGTGGGGAAAGGAGAAGAGAGAGTCAGGATGAGACAATGAAGTGGAGAAGGAGGCACCACGAGTTTGGGCTTGACTGGGAAGTTATCCAAGAAAACTGGGGGTTTACAAAAGCTAGGTGTGAAGAGCACAGTTACCAGAAAGGTGGTTTTAGTCATTGCAAAGTGTATTATTCATTACTCACTCCTCAAACCTTAGCTTGTGATGAGACGGCTCTCTAATTAGAATATTGTTGATGTGTTTTGAAAATGGATACAATCAGATTGGTTATATTTCAAAAGTTGCGATTCATTTATTTCTATATCCTCTGTATGGCTGAAGGTTGTCCTGGACAAGAAAACAACCTCAATAATTTAGTGAGCAATAGAAAATATCAATAACAATCATTAAAAATAGGTTTTAAAATGTAGTAAGGCACATAACGCGTGTGGTCCAGCAAGCAGCATATGAGGTCGCCGTTATTTTTACAAAATGGAGAAGAGATTATAAATTACAAAAGAGATTAAAGAGATTATTTATAGTATTTCCTTAGCATGTTTGCCCCTTTTAAACATCAAATTACTAGTTTAGAAAGTGCCATTGGCAATCTATAAAGTCCTGCAATTCTTAGGAAATTTAGATTCTAATAGTTTTTTTTAACTCTTGAAATAGTATCTTAGAGACTAAATTGTTAATTTAAGAACATAAAAGTTGGTGAAGATGGTCAACATTAGAAGAAAACAATGTTTTGGGTTTATCTTTTGTTAATTTTTGTCACTAAAAGAGTAGATGTCCAACACCTGAGAAGTGGGTGATTATTCATTAATTCCAGCCTGTTCAAACCTTTAGCTCTTACTCACCTCTTAGTCATGGAGCTGTCTGCATTCAGATGTAATAACTCAACTCACTGACTCTGCCCACACTTATAAAGTCATTCTGATTTCTCCACAGTCGAATTTAACAGCGTAACAATTATTTTAGTAGAAGTTGTTCACAGAGACTGTGAAGTTAGTTTTACTTGGTATTGTGTACCAGCTGTGGATATAACTGTAAATAAATCCAACTTATGGGTTAATTAAAAAAAAAAAAAAACTGTTTTAGTCTTTTTATAAACATCATTAAATTAAATATGCTGTTATATTGGCACAGACTTAAGTTTGGGTGCATTTTTGTTTTAATTGAATTTTTATTGTATATTAATAGTGATATTTGTACTGTATATTATAAACAAATCATAAGTTGGCATCACAGTTTGATTATGGTTGTCTGTCTAATGTTTCTTTCTAGCATGGGGGCTTATGAGGAGAAGAAGGAAGCATGTGGAACTGTCTGCCTGAAATATCTCCTGTTTACTTTCAACTTTCTCTTTTGGGTAAGTTTCCATTTGGGTATGCTGAGTTGTCACAGATGATTTGGTAGTAATGTCTCTGCAAATATGCACTTTTGGTAAAAATACATTTGACTTAAATAATTTTATCTGAGCTGCTACAGATTGCTGGATTTGGAGTGGAAAAGAAATTAGATGATCAAAATAGTTATTGTTTAAAACCTTAAGTTGGTTGATTTAATCTCACTGCTGATAGTTTAGACATCTCACATATTTTTAGCTGTTTTTTGTTTCAATATTTACTGCTAACTTTAGATAGCCTGACCAGATTGATCTGGATTTTAGAAAAAAAATATTTAATGTCAACAAACAGATTTTCTTTTTTTAAACTTTGCCATTACAACAACTTTTGACATTTACCGAAACGGGAAGACAACGTAGCAGAATTCACATTTTTTCCAACAAATGTGGACAATGTGGTTTAAATATATATATGCAATCAGCATTATGAACATTTCTTCCTGATTGTAGCTCATTCTGAGTTTTAATTAACACTTTCCACTCTGTGATAATGAATCACTTCTCTCTATTGAAAATAATGGTGTAAATTACGTGCACGAGCAAAGATGTCATAACATTTTTTTTACTAAATCAAATCTGAACACTCATGTCTTCTTCATTTGTATTAATAAAACATATGACCTTAAAATTCAGGTAGATCTTTTTACATTTCTCAAGAACAGTTGCATTTGATTTTTGAGAATTGGTGAAATTATTACATTTTGCATGTGTATTTACAGGGTTTTTATATAATCCAGAAATGTATGAAATGTATGGATATTATCTGTTATTGTTAAATATGTAGTAATTATGCCTGAAATATGGATTAAAAAAATACATGTGATTCCGGACGTTTAGTACTTCTAAAATGTAAAAGCATTTTCAGTACAGGACTCAAACAAGAAACTTGCTTTTAAATTGAAGAAAAACAGAAATAGAAAGAGGTTAACTAAACTTAAAAATAAAACTAAAATTAAAGCCTTAAACATTATACCTTTAGAGTTTGTGTGAACATTACCCTAAAATACACAGAATAATGTGAAAAGTTAAGTCTGAAGCTATAATATAAACTTGTGTGGCACAGGTGTGCATGCAGACACTGAACAGAAAATATAAACTTCCTTCATTCTGTTACTAGTCGTAAGTGATATTACTCATTGTAGGTACCTGTCAGTTTCTAGCATGTTTTCGTGAATGGACAAATTCTCTTATCCAACATTAAATTCAGACGTTCCTCTCACTGCCACTGGGTGTCCCCAATGTGTGAGTTTCAAGTATTTGTGGATATGTTCTAACTAATAATCCAATTGTTTTGTTTTAAACTCAGTTTTTTTAAAACTCTGTTAAAAACCCTTTTCTACCTTGTTATTATTTTAAAGCTTAAACCTGATTATCTTTAATTCTAACGTATTAAGGCATATCTTACTCATGTTTCTGTTACAATGTAAAGCATGTACTTGCTTTACATACGGCTTTTTCAGTTCTTGTGTATGATTTTTTTTTTTTCCCCCCCAGCCATTATGTAATTAATGAATCAGTTAATTACGTTAAATTGATGTGACTCTTTATTCTCTCTTCTTAGTTGTGATGTATTTGCTGTTAGGATCTTTCTATTTTAATTTGTATTTGATTAGTTTGTCTTGTTTCATGCTCAAAAACATGTAAGCCATATCATTGCTTTTAGAAGTTGTGAGTACCTACAAGGCCACAGTTAAAGTTTGTCTTTTTTTGAGAATCATTTTCTCCATGCCAATGTTTTGTTCTTTGTTTCTGGGAAGGAAATGTTTTTTACATAGTTGAAAATCCCTTGTTGCCCTTTCAGCTCTGTTCACTCTTTCAAATACAGAGCAGATTTTTTATGAAAATAACCAAAGAATTTTATTTTACCTGAATATCAGTATGAATGTTTTACTGCTACCTTCAACTCAAAATTTAAAATGCACTAAAAGAAAACTAATGAAATTATCCTACACTGACTCAAATGCAGCATGTGTTTTAATCCAATGAAAAGTTATTAACGAATGGAGAACTTAAGGATACCAAACAGTCCACTTGCTTCATTTTAAGCACCTAACAGAATGAAGCACAGGTAAATGAGAAAACCTGGATTGCTTTGCTCTTTCTGTTAATGAAACATGACTGCCGCACATATTAATCAATTTGTTCTATTGTTATTTCAAAAAAGAAAAGAAAATTCAAGTTTTTCTCTATAGTTATTCTTTAGATTAACACATCTTGTGCTAATCCCTGTTTTTGTCCTTTAGATTCTCATTTAGACAATATAGAAATTGAAGTAAACTTTTTCTCCCTGGAGAAAAAGTTTTTCCCCCAATTATTACAATTTTTACTGCTTTCTGGACCAGAGCGTGAGTTGTTTTGCTTTTACGCTCTGTCCACTGAAAGAAACCTGAATCCACCCTGTGCCTTTTTCTCCCAGCTGGCAGGAGGAGTTGTGATGGCAGTGGGTGTTTGGACCTTGGTGGAAAAGAGCAACTACATAAGCCTCCTCCCCTCCAAGACCTACGCTGCCTCCGCCTACATACTGGTCCTGGCTGGAGCCATTGTCATGGTAACAGGCGTGCTGGGCTGCTGTGCCACTTTCAAGGAGCAGAGGAAGCTGCTGGGAGTGGTAAGGGATCACACCAAGGTAGAAAGATAATGGAAGCTGCACGCAACTTCAGTGCTGTGAAAATATCACAATGTGTGAAACAGACGTTGCTTCTGATGTTCAGCGTCAACAAAATGAAATCAGAAAGTACAAATGTGCTTTTTCTGCCACTAAGCACAACTGTGGAAGCTGAGTTTGTAATACTGTGGAGTGATAATTTTTTTTTTCTTGGCATGTGAAAAGATTTTCCCTTACGATCAGTAAGCCAAAAAGTATTAAGCAAGTATTAAAACCACATTCTATTTTTCCAGTACTTGCATATTATGAGATCCCGGCTAATATATTTCTCTTCAGACAAAACAGACATTTGGAGTTGGAACATAGACACAGCACAGAGTCTTCCAATAAAACCACCCGCAAAACACTTTCAAAACAATTTTCTCATACAGACATTTAACTCTTGTGTCTGTGTTCAGAGGGTGACATGGGGGGACAACGTGGTTAGAACCACTGCCTTGCAACAAGAAGGTTCTATGCTGCTTCTGCATAGAATTTGCATTTTGATAGAGAGCTCATCCATGTACGGTTTCCTTCCCACAATCAAAACACATGACTTAGTTTAATTAGGTTCTCTGTATTCCCCTTAGGTGTGAGTAGGTGTGTGCATTGTTGTTTGTACTTCATCTCTCTCCATTGCACTGTGATGGAAGCTTTTTATTTTTGAATCGTGATCAGTTTTAAATTCTTGCTAATAGACATGACCATATTTGGCCTTATTTGACTTACAGTCTGACTTGTAAGTACAAAAATTCCAATCTTTTTCTAATCATTGAACATTCCTTAGTGCTGTCAGGACCTGCTATCCACAATGTGATGGAACTTCTCTGACCTCTGAGAAGAGGTCTAGTCTCGTCTTGTCCCAACCTTATCATTGATCATTGTAGTTCAGGGACTTTCGCCGCTGCTCTCTGGCAACAGCCGCAGATCCCCCCTCTTATCTTCCCTTTGATGTTGTCCATCCAGTTGTCTTTGTTTTCTCCTCAACCTCTCCTGTCTATTCTGCACTAGAGGATGTGGGTGCAGAGGTTCTGGGCGTTGGACCAAATCAGTGCAGCTTCCACCTTTTGACAATTACCGCAAAACCCTGCTTAGCTAGAATTGTAAGCCAAAAATTTTTTTTGTGGAAAAGATTTAAATGAAGCAAGTATTGGAGTGCCTCTGCATTTTAAAACTAGGCTGTTTCAGAGCTCAGGGTCCACTACTGAAAAGACTTGGTCACCTCTGGTTTTTAGTCTGGATCTGAGGGTATCTGAGAGTAATTGACCATTGGATCTAAGAGCCATTGGTCTCTTTTTGAGAGGGAAGAAGATCAGTTAAGCAGTGTGGTGCCGAGCTGTTAAGACTTGCAGGTTAACAGTAAAATATCCAACTGAATTCTGTAAGAAATAGGAAGCCAGTGCAAGGATAATGTAAATGCACCTTTTGCTTTCATACTGGAGGCAAGCTGCTGCATTGTGTACAGACTGCAGATGCATTAGCAATACCTGATAAACACAAACATACAAGGAGCTGCAGTGATTCAAGCCAGATGTAAGAAATTCATGTGTTAATTCTTCAAGAGGGATCTAGCTCCTAATTTTATTTTGTTTAAACAAATAAAATCAATTATTCACTACGATAAGTCACACAGTTTTAATTAAGTGTGAGCTACTAGTCAATTTATGGTTACATTTTCATTTTATTTCCTCATTTGCACTTCTCAGTGTTTCTGTGGAATTGTAATAAAGTACTTAAAACTTGAAATACTGCTCTTAGTTTCAGTGCATAGCAACCTAAAAAAATACACATTAAGTTAATCAATTAGATTTTTAACTCAGAAATGTATTCGCATTTGACCTCTTCTTTTCCAGTGTGATTTCAATGCTTGATGCATTCACAAGAGTTGCGATTACAGCGATGAATCAGCATGAACGAATAGACTTGTCGGCAAGGAGAGATGCTATCTGGATTGTTAATAGAGGTTGAACATAAGGACAGGACGGAGGGGGAGAGTGGAAAGGTAATTGTTTTTTGTGTGGGTATGTGGGGGTTCTCACCTGTTTCTTGCTGAGAGCACACATGCACTGATTGGCACCTCTGTTGTGTAACCTGAAGGTCACAAGTGCTGATGTCTTCAAAACGATTCCCTCTGCAGCTTCACTGCAGTATTTTGCTGCTTTAAGGCCTAAATAGACCAGCTGCTGTTTCCTTCGGTTAAAGGACTTTTAGGGAGGATATGGATGATATTTATGCCACATAGAGGTCAGGAGAACAAAGATCTAAAGAGCAAACTGCCAAGGGCCTGGCGAGGGAGGTGTGGTGAGTTCCTCCAAACACTCACCTTGATTGTATTTATATTTGAAAGAAACAGAACAGGGAGAATAATGAAACGCAGTATTCGGTGTGTCTTCTTAAGTTTAGGAATTTAATGGAGTTTAATTCTTAGTGGCTAGAATCAGCTGTGAAAGAGCAAATTCATTTTTTATTCTCGTTTATACTAATTGAGATTTTTGCAGAACAGAGGATGTCGGCATTGATTGATCTAGTTTTTTACAAATTTCATGGCCTGTGAGAGAGTAGTACTTTTTCTTTACAGTTCTTGAATAGAAATTAGACCTGGCTCAAACCTTTTTGGCAAGTAAATGCTTTCAAATAATTCTGTACATTTCATCTTGTTGTTTTGTCTTTTCTGTTTGCTCTCTTGTATACTTATGTTCTAACGTTTTTAATGTTTTGTCAAAAAATGTTTCCCTTGAATAAAAGACACAAATTTAACATGATAGCAATAAGACATATATTAGCCTATCAAAAAATATTTAAAACATCTAGCGATCTTTTGCAGATTGGTAACTTGGTTCTCTACCAAATCTAACAAGCAAAAAATGTATTCTGTTCTGTTTTACAATCTTTTTCTCAACATCCATATCTTCTTTGTTCTTTGCCATCTTTCCTTATCTAAATGTATTTGTTGTCTCTCTTTGCTTTTTATTGAATGTTTTTATCTCGAGCAGCAGGCTGGGTGCAGAAGTAAAGGTTAAAGAGATTGCTGCTTTGGACTTCATTTCGGTCAGAGCTGCTGCTCAGAAACCTGATGAGCCTTTCGAGACTAATATGTTCACTGGTCATGAACCACAAATGAAACCCTTTATTGAGTCAGCCGGGGTCTTTGAACAATCGCCTAACCTTAGATGTGTCATGCCCAGATCAGCTCTTGAGATGATGAATTATAATACATGCATAGGTTTAAATACACTAGATCTAAGAAACCTGAACAGGATAGTGGCTGAAGCAGAGTCTTGGTTTGAAATCTGTGAACACTTTTTGCTTGTGCCTGTGCTCCTTGATGCATAGTGAGGGGAGTGAAGATAAAAGTCATGAATCACAGAGAAGGAATGAAGTTGTCAGGTGGGAGACGGCCAGAGAGAGTTAATCTAGGTGTCGTTTTGTATGTTTGTGTGACTTTAGTCAGGTCCAAAAAAAAAGGCAAATTTGTGAAATAAAGTGTTCTCTTTAAATCTTAAAAGCATTAGCATTTTGAAGTTGTTAAGTGTTTCTTCAGACAAAATGTTTTATTTATGAAATTCAGATTCCAAAAAACTACAGCTGTCATTGACTTTTTGTATCCTCCGGGAAATCTGAGTAATCGTAATGGATGAATAATTTACAATATTTTCTTAATCTTGACATATTTTTAATCTTTCAGACTTAAAAAATGGGGTTTATTGTTATTGCTAGACCCCTCAGTAAAATCTCATCCATAATTATATTTGTAAAATATAATTATTGACTTACTTGTACCTGGTATCAATATGTAGTACCAAAAATAACCACATTTCATGTCTGCTCTGATTTATACCTCTGTAATCTTCAAACCTTTAGCCAAAGTACTTTATTGATGTTGCACAAACGGTAGGAAGTTTCAACTAAATTAATTTAAATTTGATCAAAAAGTGAATTGAAATTAACAAAAAAAATAAGAGACCAAGAAAAGGGATTTTTTAAATACACAAATGTTATCATATTATGATGTATATATAACTTGACAGATATCCAGCAGACAGACATTGACACCCTGTGCATGTAGAGTAAGCTACAAAAGGTCATTACTAAATATGGTACCTGTTCAGGGAGTTGTATTCAAGCATATTAATGGAACATTGAGTGGAAGGAAAAAGTGTGATAGATAAAGGTGCACAACAACCAGGATAACCACAGCCTCTTTTCTATCAGCTGAGCCTAAATAGTCAAATTCAACATTGATATATTTGCTGTCTACAAAGAAAATATTTTTTTCAGACATACAGCTGTTACACGATGCAGAGCTGTGGAAATCAAAACTTCAAACAGAATTTTTGCCATGAGCTGCACTGTGCCCTGATGTATACTAGGAGAAGAATGGTGACTCAGATGTAAAGTGACAGACTGTGAGAGAAAATGGGCCTGAAATCATGAGAGGCCCTTTAAGTCTCTGCACTCAGTCATTCAGTCTCTACAGGCGACTATAGGTTGAATATCACACCCTGCACATCTACTGCAGTCTGTGGAAGACAGGGTAGTTTTTATTAGGGAAAATATAGGCGCATTGCCTTACTTTGTTGTGGACTTGCAAAAATTCATCTTACTACTAAAATTCTGAAACTATATGGGAAAACTCCTAATGTTATAATAACCAGACACAAAATACATGCTTTTAATATAAGTAAATGTATAGATAAATCAAATATTAAAGGAATAAAAAGCTATTCTTGGAATTTAAAATGTTACGATTATGTTATTTTCACATTCTGCGATGTATTATTACAATAACCTAACTCTTGGTGAAATGTTAGAGCAACTTCACACTAACACTCACTTGGTAATGTCCCAATCAATTATTACATTGAATGTTTTCATTCTGTTGAACTTCTAAGCGTTTCCCTTCTTCAGCATTCACAGAGCTGTTCAAAGATTTAATCTGGCTGAGCCATCAAAGTTGGAGACTAAGTCCACCACGAAGCTGAATTTCTCTCTGTGATCAAGGCAGACAAAGGGAAATTCAGGCCAAGCTCTTGGTCAGATGATATCGCTTCTTGTCTCCTATTCTGAAGAGGGACAGGCTGCTTTTTCTTTTGGCAAGAAATGACAAAGCCTCACGCTCCCTCCTTTTTCTATAGTTCACAAATCAGATGTTGGTAATAAACTCTGAACAACAAACCTTTCTGAATAAACAGAGATTATAACTGTGATAAACTGAAGGTTTGAAGCTCTATTATCTATTACGTTGAGTCAAACTGCTGAAAATTCAAATTGCCTGAAAAGGAAGGGGGTTATTTTTATGATTTGTTTTTTTATTGTCTGTCATCAGGCTTTATTTGTAGCACAGTTGTACATGTAATATGTGCAATCATATTTTCATGTATTTTGTTTGTTTTTTACTTGTAATATGCCCACTGAAATTGCATCATTCATTTTAATACCCCACAATTTTGCCCTGCATCCCTTTCATTGCAACATTCCCAAGTCTTCCCTCTAGAAGCACATACACAAACTGCAACAAATTAGAAATAGGTATTGGTTAATATGTGCCCATTTTACTTTAGGATCACCTCATATTAACACTGATGTGTGCAGTAACTATATTACTTTTGTATGCAGTCCTAAATGCAGAGTGATGCCATATTGCTGTCCCTTATAGCCTTCCTTAGCAGCTGAATTTAGGAGGTATAGAGAGAGACACTTGAGTCCACACTTCTCTTGTGTCCAATGTGGGTTTTGAGGAGGTGAAACACACATTGCACACAATGGACTGTACAGTATATCCTTTAATAGGTTCAGTTTTCAGTCTGACAGTTCGCACAATCATACAGTTCACCAAGCACTGGCTAGAGCTCAGTGAACTGTTAGAAAAACACTTTGTATTCTCCAATAGTCATGAGTCAGTTATGCAAAGGATTTTACAAAGTTACAATTAAAAAACTAAAACTGCAATAACCTTTTTAAAACTGCTCTTTAGGTTTCAAGTAATTTTATTTTGTTGAATCCCTCAACAAATTGTGGTCTGCTTGGTGAAGATTGGAGCAGAGAGATTGACTGAATCCTCTGTTGCTATCATAATTGTTTTAATTGCTAACATTACAGAACCAGCAAGGTTTTGGAAACCTTTCTCTGTTTTCTTGTGTTGTTTCTGGCAGATTGTATTGGCATAAAGTGTGCCTGTTTCATTTTCCCCATATTTGTTCAGGCATTTTCATCTACACAACCTGAAATAACAAATCTGGGTATTCTATCCTCTGTTTGGAATACAAAATAAAGGATATTGTAACTGTTTTCAGTATATCTGCTAGTATTACTAAACAGTATTAGTGCAGATTTGGGACGCTTTGTTGGCTGTTAAAATATCGTACCGTTTTCCAATGTCTAACCATAGTATTTCTAACTCTAGACGAAAAGAGTGCTGCCACACTTCTTTGTTACTACAGTTTTGCTACTTTTGTAGCAGTGCTGCAGCTTAAATAAGGATAACACAACTGTTTTGTAATAGAAAAACTATTTGAGATGAATCAAGGGAAGCAGGATTAGACACAGCCACTGAGCTGTCACATGCAATTTATTAGTAAGTTGTCTCTTCATCTCATTACTGTCCAATAACTGTGTTTCTTCTCCTCTGTTCTTTCTGTACTCAGTACTTTGTGCTGCTTCTATGTATCTTCCTGTTGGAGATCCTGGCTGGTGTCCTGGCCTACATCTATTATCAGCAGGTAAGCCATATTTAATCAAATAGAATGAATATAAAATGAGCTACTTGCATTCTGAAAATTAGTGTGCAAAAAGCACTAGATATTCAGATGAATATCTCAATACAGTGCAATTTTGAATCAAACCTTTTGAAATTTACACTGCAGCTGTAAGTAGATGTGACTGTACTAAACAAAAAGAGATCATCTGGCTTCAGATGAGTTTAAGGTGTGTAGCAGTACAAAGTGTACTACTATAAAATCAATAGAGAATGCTGGCAGTGTGTTGTGGCTCCTAATCCAAGCACGCAGTCAAAAGCCTTGTAACATAAAGTAGACAACTGTTTCTGTTCCCACATGGCTTGTGCTCTGCTGTAATCCTAAACGCAACAAAACCAGCATGATAAATGAGATTGCTGGAAGGAAACATGGGACAGCCCATTAAAAATATGAATATCTGACTGCCCATATTATTTGTGGTACATTTAGTCCAAACGGAATGAAAAACGCCTCCAGTAGCAGACACATCAAGGCTGAATGCTTTGCCAACGCTTTATTAGACCATTTGTTGAGTTTGAACTTTTCTCACCTAAATTTGCAACAGGTTTAGGCTTTGTTTCCACACCTGAATGTATAAATATTTGGTTTTTCTCATTTTAGCTCATTTAAAATCCAAGTTGAACCTCACAGCCATCTCAGTGTATTATCTTCACTTCGCTGTTAACAGGAGCAAATCAGATGCGTTTTCTCCTGTGTTGGCAATGTTGACTTGACATTACTCTTTCTCTAGAGCTAAAGTTGGATTGATTGAAGCTCAGCATCTGTAGAGTCTTGAAGTATATTGCAATCAGTATAGCTACTACAATTGTTAAACATATCTAGTTTATCAGCAGCTTACAAACATTATTGGTTCATGTCTTTCCCTTATTCTGGATTGAAACAATATTCATGGTTTTAGGAGCTAATTTCTCTCAGTTAGCTGACAGCCAGTTTTCCCATTACATGGCCCATTTTCCTTTATTTCATACCTGACTCCACAGAAGGTAGCCTAAGGAAATGGGCTTCTTTAGGTGAGTTACAATTAAGGAAGAAAAAAAAAGTGAGGAATCTTTTTAGTTGTTTTTTTTTTCTTTTTTTCAGGACTGACCTTTCTTTACAGCAGTATGATGGAATTTTAGGGTAAGGCAAAAAAAAACAAAAAAAAACTCTGGGATTCAAAGACAACATAGGAACATGGATGCTGCAGACCTTCTTGCTGGGTTAGTTCTGATATGATGAGAGCCTGTAGAGACTCAAACTTGGCTCTTTTTGTTTTTGGCATTTCTCCAGCTTGAAAGGTCTTGAGAGTGAATTTGCTGGATGCCTTTTACTCAGTTGACTTGATTTCAGGGTACACCTGTGACTGACCCTTTAACTATAAAGTCCAGGCATTAAGTTGGCAAATGCAGTACGATATTTACTGGCTGTTCCATGGGTCAGGCAGTTATAATTACACTGTAACTGCAGATGAGATGAAAAGGAAGTGAGGAAAATCTGGATTTATTGAAAATTATATCTTCATTGAGTTACTCAGGAGGGACAAAGATACTGTATTATTTTATAGCATTGTGCAGTTGTATCTACATTCATTTCTTTAGGGACCATTACTGATGTCTTTCTAGCTTGGCATTATTTTAATAAAAACCTTAGTGCTCATGCTGTGTTGCATTTCCCTCAGAACAGGATTTGACATCACAACTGAGCCAATGCTTTACCAGTCAACAATCTTCTTGTTAAATAAACATGTTTCCACCACAGCTTACTGCTGTTGATGCGAGAAGCGGCCATGTTGAAACACAAAGTTGGACTTGCAAATTGTAACTGGTCATAGTCAGAATGACTCCCACTTTCTGAGTGGGCAGTAGAACGTCGAGGGACATTCCTATTATTTTTCCAACTACCAAGTTGGAGTTTCCGAGCTCCAACTACAAATGAAACGCACCATTAGAGAAGTAAAGTTTTACGACATTTGCTTTTATGGAGGAACTCGCCTGTGTTTGATTAACTACACCTGTCTTCTTCTTTCCCTCTTAAATTTTCAGAACGAGGGAAACTCCTTATTTATTTGATAGATATTCCATAGAAAACATTTAAGCTTAAAAAAATCTGGGGGGCTGCAGTTGTTTGGTAGCATTAACAATGCTGTGCTTGCTGTGCCATACTGTCTCTAGATGTTTCCACTTCACTCTGTTTCCCAAACTGTCAACAGGTATTATGGAAATCTTGACACCCTCATTTCACTTTCCTATCTTCCCTTCTATACTCTCGTTTTTTGTCATCAGCTCTCTGTCTATTGTCTCTCTCTCTCCGTCTTCCATTCATCTTTTCATCATTCATTCCCTTGATATCCCCTTCATGCTTTGATTTCCAGTGGTTCCCCAGCTGGCTTGTTGCCATAGAAACTGAGCCCCACAGACCTCCTGCTCCTCCAGTGAGCATTTTTCTGCCACTGCTTAAAGAATAGAGAGAAATACAGACTTTATTTTCCTTTATACTGGCTTTACTGACTGCAGAACTGCCATCTGTGGCATGTATTGATACAATAGAGGTTTCATCCCCAGTGTTACTTGTGTGCTATATTTAGTAAAGTTGGCGGTTGCAGCTAATTCATCACTTACGTTCATGCTTTGTGCTCAGACACCTATTGTAGTTGTACTGGGTAGCTACAGCATTTATATGTGGTTGTCTGTTTGGATTAACAGCTGAATGACGAGCTAAAGCAGAACCTGAAGGCCACTATGATCAACAAGTACAGACAGAGCGACGACAACGAGCACATCACCAAGGCTGTTGACGAGCTGCAGCAAGAGGTAAGTAGATGGATGAATGCACAGATGGGCATTTCTACAAGTATTACAGCATTAAAGTTACCATAATTTTTTGGCAAAACCTGAAAATCTATAAAGCTCTATGAATTTGATTGTTTTTGGTTAGGTTTGTCTGAGTGTCACCAAAATGTGCATATAGTTTTTGATTAGACTGGATTTTGGTTACCTATCATTCCATCATGCTAGAGATTTTTAGCTATGCCATTTGTCAGCAGGAAAGAATAAATCTCTGATGTAGATGAAACTGATTAGTTTATATCACATTGTGTGTTTTTCAAACCCTTTGTGGTCTTTAGGATTATTTTACCTCCAATTCTTTTTATATCCTTAAGGCTAGAAAAGCAAACGACTGGACTTTTGTCCTCGTATACATTGATATTTTATGTTTTGATGTTTTGGATTATTAAAACTATAAACCAAAAGTAGTTTTTTTTATTGACACTCAAGTATAGCTAAAGTGCCTTGTAAAATAATGCTTTTGCAAGACAAAATATGCTTGTTATGATTTGTGGCAAGCATTTATACTTTGCTCCCTCTAACCAATACTTCTTGCAATTAGTTTCAGTTGTATTTACAGCTCCAAGTCTTTTGTCCAATGTGTCTATAAGGTTTTCACATCTAGAGACAGAATTTATTGGTCTGTTCTTTGCAAAATGTGCTCAGATTAGATGGAGAAGTTGTTATGGGTCCTTTCTTTCAAATTAATGGAGACTTTAATCTGAAGTTATCTTGTGTCAATGACATATTTTGCTGGTTGATAAATTGTCCCAGATAACATCTTTGTTAAAGAGAGTATTTTTGGGTAATCTATTGATGACATTTATCAAGTTTGTCTTCTCAAAGGCAAAATTAATACAAGTTTTAATTTTGTTAACACTTAACACCAGAAGATATTTTAAAAATTCAAAATAAAATGCAGCAATCAAAAAAATGAATAAAACCAATTTAGTTTTTGTACACTGTACATGTTTGCTGTTTCTCTTACATGCAGTGGCTTTATGCTCGTCACTCTTCCACAAAGGCAGGATTTGTTAACTTTTTGACAAAAAAGTTCCTTTTTTTTCGACTCTCCTTGACTGTGACAGTTTTATATGTTTTGGTTTGACTAAATTTCCTAATTCAAGATGCATAACTTTCTTCTTCTCCATCAGTTCAAGTGCTGTGGGAGTAACAACTCAACTGACTGGGTGGAGAGCGAGTGGATCCGCAGTGCAGATTCAAAGGGCAGGAAGGTCCCTGACAGCTGCTGTAAGACTGAAATTGACTTGTGCGGTCAAAGGGATCACCCCTCCAACATCTACAAGGTGGAGGTGAGAACATGTTGCGCGCTCAGGGCGATTCGGCTGTCTTTCTGTCCTGAAATTTCAGCATAGACAGTATGTGCGGCAGAACTGTACTGCATATATAACATTTGTTTGAAGTGAGACTTCAACAATACTCCCACATGTACTGATGTAACCTGAAGCCACTGTTTGTTTTTTTCATTTAGGGCGGTTGCATCAGCAAACTGGAGAAATTCATCCTGGAACATCTGAAGATTATTGGTGCTGTCGGCATTGGGATTGCTTGTGTACAGGTGAATGTGTATATATATTTCTTCAACTTAAGGAGGTATTCAGTAAACATAATAACCTATGTTATCTTCCTTCCCTCTGGTCTGCAGATTATTGGAATGGTGTTTACATGCTGCCTATACCGAAGTCTGAAGGCAGAGCCATACTAAAAGAGTGTGGATGAAGGAGGCAGCCTTATTAGCCATGTACTATACTCAAATAGCTTGTAGGTTCTTTCTTGATTTTTTACACTGGAGAATTAAAAAAATATGCAAGGGATCTAATTGCACATCAGAGAATCTCATTTTAGGAAACAAAGGGTGGAAAAATACTACAAACCTTTTTTTATGCAATTAGTGCATGCAGATTGCAATCTCAGCCTTGTCTTCAAAATCACAGCATGGGGAGGAAGAGCCTCTGAAAGGAGCCAATGGGAATTTTAACATAGATTGTTTTAATTAGTTAGGAATAGCCTCCTAGAGACTTAGGCAATGTTGTTTTCTGCCACACCGATTCCCATATAGTACGTTTAATACACATGGGATGGCTGGTATGTGGGAGAGTGGCATAAAGATCAGTAGAGTAAAACTGGTACTTTGTAGAAAGTATTAACCCTGAATCTCAACAGCTTCTTTATACCAATATCATGGGCTATAATAAGCTCAAATATTTAAATCTGACAGCATTTTGTGTCAGTAGTAATGCAAAAGTCATGCATTTCAGTGTCTTGATTAGTGGCCTTTTAAATATTTAACATTATTGCAAATCATTTCAGGATTTTGCGTTTTGCTTTTACTCCCTGAAGTGTCTTTATAATAAAAATATGTTTTTAATCAACTTTATTGCATGTTATTAGAGCGCTGCTGGATTAGTTGGTGTCGTTCACAGCTCATGTGCTGTTGGACTGTTCAAAAGCTAAGTTAAAATAAATGATGTTATGATACATGCAAGAATAACGTTGCTTGTAATAAAGGACCTACTGTTTTTGATTTTTGCTTCTTTTTATATAACTATGCCAAAGTTATAAACAGTAAAATTAAGCCAACTGTATCACATGTCAGTGGTACTGATGTTTTTTCTTCTTGATTGTATTTCTTAAATTAATGTTTTGGTTACTCTTACTTTTTTTTTACAGCTTGACTAGTATTTTGTATTTAACACACCTGTAGGAAATTATTTCCACACGTTTGGTAGTGATCATTTAATGTGTGCCTTAAGCGTAGCACTCAATTAACCTACTGCATTTCTGTTTCGATTGTATGATCTTTGAATAAACACTGAAACACTAATTTGTTTTTGTGCGTTTGCTTTCCCAATCAAATCTGCTCCAAAAAAAACCTAACAGTAGAGCTGCCACTGAACAACAATCTTAAAGAAACATGCAGACATATAATGGAATGGTTTAGATCAAACCAAGTGAAAACTCTCGACCCGTAAGTCTAATGGAAATATTTTGACAACCTTATATCCTCTCCCATCTATTAAAGCTCCAGTATGTAATTTTTATTTTAAAAGTTTTTTTATGTTTATTAAGTATGACATGGATAATCTGTTGAAAAAAAAAAAAAAATCGAGCTCTGCCTTCTCCCAGGGCAAACAGAAATAAGGGTCTGAGCGCTGGCAATCATGCTTATGTACGCGATACTTACACATATAATCAGACACTCCTTACTCTGATGCATTTCTTCAGATGACAATAGCATTGGGAGGAGGTAGAGGAACTTGGATTTTTTTCCCCCCCTGATAATCTGTTTCATACTATCACAACATAGTGACACACAAATATGTATTGTTTTAACAAAAGTGACATACTCCAGCTTTAAGTGCTACTTTGAGTTTGCAACATAAACCACATTGAATTTTAAGTTTGCAATGCAATAGCTCTTCAGAGTTAATTTGATTTATTTCAACAGACCATAAGCTCACACAACTCAGTTTACAGACCACGTTGAACCAAAAATTGCATTATTTGCACACAATAAAACAAAACCACGTGGCCGTAACCAGTGGACCTTACACAATTGGCACCAGCTTACAGGTACATTAGTGTATTAACTAAAAGGCAATTCCCTAATGTTACAGCTCTGTGTTGTTCTGATGGTGATGTGGGACGTGAGCCACATTCCTAACAGCTGCTCAGGAAGTGTATAATGGACTCTGATGAGAGTTCCTCTGTTGTCGGGTACAAGGCCAACTTGTTTTGAGTCGAGGTGACTGTGCATCAGTGTCGATGTAGCGAGCCAGCTGCAGTTACTGAGTGCAAACACAGTGGGGCAGCACTCTCCAGGCTTTCACTACCACAAACAGCACATTGATTAAAACAGGCAGTTAGTGTGTGTGAAAAACACCCAGAGGTTGTTGTGGATTACTGCCTTCCTCGCTCAATTACTCAGCTCTGGATCCTAAAAAGCACAGCAAAAAGTAACATGTAGGATGTGCTGAGGAAAATGTAAAAATCTTAAATAGATTATCTGTTTTGCAGTCAAAAACAACACCCATAATAAATTGAACTTGTATTTTAAACCTTGTATTTGTATCTGAGATGTAAAGAGAGGAATTCAGATTGTCAGCTTGTTCCTCAGTTCTCCTAATTAACGCGGAGATGGCTAACAATATAAATACAGCTGTTTTCCAGTTAGTGTGCCTGACAGTGTTACCACATTTCCCCTCTGTGTACCAGCAACACGTGTTGAATAAAACCCACAGGAATCAGTGGTCACACTACCCTTGAAGGTGCTCTTACAGCCCTCTTTGTAAAAGCTGAGTCATCCTGTGCAGATTGAGCATTTTTTTCCCCCCTGCTGTCTTTCATGAGGGAGATTCTTTCAGCTTTTACAGTTTTCATTCAGTGTAAGTAGCTGAACACGTGGCAGTTTGTACAGGGAACTTTTCCAAGGATCAGACATCTGTGGAATGCAAGTCATCCGTCTTGCTCCTGACACAGTCATTGCTTTTCCTTGTTCCCTGAATCTGACTGAAGATACAAGGCAGAAATGATGACGACCCTTTCACCAAACAGTGTGTCCTGAACAAATACGTCCTACGAAAGGAAAGATATAATAAATCTTCCTCTGGTTCTGCAGGAGAGCAGACGTCTTTGCCCGTTACGCTTGCATACAGTGACAGCCTGCCTACAGACTCGCACAAGGGGTATGCTAATAATCCCAGTGCATGACATTTTCAAAAATATCTCCTCCACTTCTCTCTGAGCAGCTGTCCATTCAGTGCATGTCACCTGCTGCTTCTTGGTTGTGTTCAGTAGAAAGGGATGCTATTTTCGGTATGCGCAGGGCCTCACAGACCCTTTACCTTCCACCTTTTACCTGGGAGGTGATGCGAGGAGCAAGCTGGGATCTGTAATGCAGTTTGCTTGCAGCTGGTGACAAGAGGATGAACATGCAGGCATTCGTTTCCAGGGTTACCCAGGAGCTGTGGACCCCAGTGGTATAGAGACAGTCTAATCTCATGTTGCACTAAAAGCTTTACGATTTTCTGCTTAAATGTGGTGAGGGATTTAATCTCTGGGGTAACGAATTAATTTTCTTTTCTATTTTACTTAGTTTCACTATATTTGAATATGTTAAACTATAACTGGCATATTTACTAACCCTCTGAAGACCAACGGGCCTTATGGGGGCCAAGCCTGGTCCTAATACAGTAAACATTGTTTCGTGCTTGGGATGGGCTTAGAGGTAAGGTGTGCATTAAGTTTTGGTTAAGGCTAGAATTAAGAATAAACTAGTAATGGTGAAGTTTAGGCATAAATGTAATTACTAAGACAAAGGGAAGTCAATACAAAGTCCTAATGTACGGAAAAATACAAATAGTGTGTCCTTGTCTTTAACGCAGTGCAAAAACCAGTTATCCAAATACTAATATGCTGCGAGGACCGACTGCTCCTTATGGGGCCCCATAAGAAAAGGTGCTGTGTTTTGGGTTATGAGTTAGGTTAAGGACTAGGGTATGAATTAAGTTTAGCTTTGTTTTAAGGTTACCAGTACATGTACTGGTAATGCAAAGTCCCTGTGACGATGGAAAAGCATACTGTGTGTGTGTGCGTGTGCACGTGTGTGTAGGTAACAAATGGGAAGTTGGGTCTGTAGATGACAGCAGCACTCTGGACCAATATGTCACAATAAAAAAAGAAATAAAAAGTGTTTTTTTCCTGGCTTTCAAAAGCTGCCAGCTGCAATTGAAATTAATGTGGCATTGAGGAATAATGTACACAATAAGTTGGAAAACTAGGACATATTCACCGTTTGTGGTACACTTGTGTACTAGTGAGACTCTAATATCGTTTCTCAATATTTTTTTCAAGCTTTTCATATATAAAAATTAAAAAGATGCACAGAGGTTAACAAAACATTCATCAACTTCTAATTTATTCACATCATGTCTTTAAGTTCGCCGCACTATGAGTTCCAAACAACTTTTTGCTTGCTTGATTATTTTCAATCGCTTTGACTGAGTTAGTACAAGTGTTATAAAGTGCTGACTCAAGTTATTTAGGGTGAGAGAAAGGAGGGGGCTGGTTATGCAAGTCATTTACATTTCCTCCAATTTGGGAGTGATTGCCTCAGCGAAGTGAACGGCTGAGCCTCGGCAGCTTTCAAGCACCATTCGGACTGAAACCAGGGAGCTGCGGGGAACGAAGCCTCACGCTGAGCTGCCTCTCAGCTTCTAGAAGTTGTCAGTGGTGCATCTGTTGCAACTAGGGAGAACACGGATGGGGTAAAAGCTGCTCTCTGCTGACAGGAGGCTTGAACGTGGCTTTCATCCCCCAGCATGCTGATACCGTACTGTACACACCGCATCCATCACGCGCTCTGTCACTCACTTGCTCGCTCAGGCTCAGTTCAGCTCGCCCCCTGAAGCGAGGCATTTCAACATCTGGCCTCTCCAGCTTCGACGTCTTCTGCGTCACACCCTCATCAGGCAGTGGAGATTTCTAAGTCTTGATGTCTCAGACCTCCTAGCTGCATTTTGGTCTCACTTTGGAGCAGTGCTTAAGAAAAAGTAAAGCAAATCAATGCTCATAAGCTGTTTAAGGTGTTTGTCAAGTGTCCTATAATTTCTTGGCTTCCTACACTTGAAAAGGAGGACTTGGAGACTTCAGGAATTCATTCAATCTTTTCTAACCTTAAACATACATTTATTTTACACATTTAAATATAAATTCAAGTATTAAATTATTAAATTCCATGTCTGGTTGAATTTGAATCAAACAAATCCCAACATTCTAGAATTACACTTTTTTTCTTTTTCTCAGGACACTAAATATCTTAACATACATTTAGTGGAACCAAACTGTAAAAACTTGCAGTGCAAACTGTTACTTCAATAAATTCTGCATTTCATTTCTCAGATGTGAAACTACAATCAAATTACATTAAATTGAGCCCAGTTAGTGGCTTACCGGTAGTTCTTATAAGTCCTTTTCCATGAAATGCTGCTTTGAAGGTTGTGTTTGTCTTCCTCAGCTCTGTTGCAAAAGTGGTTGTTGGATTCCTTATATTACCTGAGTCGAGGGTGCTGCTGATTGGGCCAGATTTCTTTCACCTGCTGAGAAGTGATGCAGAGTGGCACACTAATGTGTGTGTGTATGTGTGTGTGTGTGAAATGTCTATTTATGCACCCACATCTGAACTAATGAGCAGATCTGCACTGTTTGTCTTGACACTAGGATCATGTTTAACTAACTTTTTATTAAGGTTTGTGCAGTACAGCCTTGCATAGCTGGCGCTGCAACGCTCCTCCACTGTTACTGTCAAAGTTTGCAGCTGAACGGTTTTGGAACCACTGTTCTTGGAAAATTGGTTGGATGTGTGCCCAGTCGGATAGCAGGAGGACCGCATTTGCAGATCTGGAATGAGGAGAGTGTGAAGTCACTGCTGATATAAATCCACAATAAAAAAGGTGCCTGACATTATCTGAGCACATTACCTGAAGAACACGGAGCACATTTTCATTTTTAAAATACTTTTAGGGCAGCCCACTTTTCAGGTTCAGCAGTGTTGAGCTATCTGTTGGTTATTGTGAATAGCGGATACCTGCAGTACCTTGCAATACTCACACCTTATGAGTAGCACATTATTCCATAAGTTTCATAAACTTATGAAAGTTTATGCAGTTTTTCACCTTGCAATCACAAATCTTCATTTATTTTAGGCGGGCTTCATGTTCTAAACAAGCAAAAAGTAGTAAATGAATTATCCATGTTTTTTTATTTTTAAGTTAATAATCTACATTATGCTGTGAGGGTCAGCTTTTCTTCATCACAGACAAGGACTCTAACTAGATTTGATGGGAATGTGGCAAGAGCTGAATACAGGGCTGTGAAAGACTTGAGACAATGAAAACAATGACTGAAGGAAACAACCAAATCAATACTTGGATGATTTAGACCAAGGCATATGTATTTGTTTAAATGGTCTAGTCAAAGTTGAGCCCTAAATCTAACCAACAATGTGTGGAAACACTTATAAATTACAGTTCTTAAAACTCTCATTTCAAAATGACCAAACTTGAAATATTTAGAAAAGAAGAATAGGCAACAGGTTAAACCTCTAATTCTTTAAAGCTCTGTAAAGTATTGACTCACACAATGGAACATTTTGCTTATTTAATAAAAATGCATGCAACACTGCTCAGATTAGCATTTTATTGGAAACTATGTATCATTGTGCTTCACAAGTCTATCTCATAACATCCCATTACTGAAGTTTGTGGTTGAAACCTGACAAAATGTGAATATGTGGGGAATATGGGGCAACATTAAGATTGAAATGACAATTCTAAGTCAGTACACTATGTGTTGGGAAATATTGTCTGAAATCACCTCAGTAATAATAGACAACTGATCTTTTTTGCTTGAAGCATTGTTTGAGCAATTTCTCCGACCCAACCAAGGGACAACAATGTAAAGAAAATGGACGGATATTTGAGGGAGGATTGCTGGTGCCTCTCCAGCTAACGTTCTGGGTGAGAAGCTGGTTACACCCTGGACAGGTTGCCAACCATGCTCACACATGCTCACACATGCTCACACCTAGGGGCAATTTGGAGAGGCCAATTAACCTGACAGTCATGTTTTTGGACTGTGGGAGAAAACCGGAGTACCCAGAGAAAACCCACGCAGGGAGAACATGCAAACTCCATGCAGAAAGACCGGGGCTGGGAATCAAACCCAGAACCTTCTTGCTGCAAGGCAACAGCTCTACCAATCACACCACTGTGCAGTCCCTTCCTCTCAAATATCCAACAGTTAATGAATTTTAGTCAGATCAAATTCAAATTAATAACATTACACCCTAATTATAGGGAGCACTATTTTAAACTTTTACCTGCTAACAGAAAATGTCCTAATGCGGAAATGAAAGACCCAGGAACGTCCTGATCCCCCAGCAGACACTGTAGAGGTTTTTATTTGAGTTTTGAGCATCAGTGTTTCTGTGGAGTAGATTTACAGTGTACAGCTCATGGGAATGTGAGAGACATTATATTTATATGTCCATTGAACACTTTTGGTCACTAGATTGATTGACTGATTTTACTTACAGTACACATTTATGAATGCACAATATTGTCCATCAAAGAGATGATCTATCCAATAAGCTACATAAAGTTTACAGGAGGTCAGCAATATTTCCCTTTTAATCTCTACATAAATCCTTCCACTGAGATAAACCCGGTATGCATAACAGTCTGAAACAGTTTCTCTTTCTGGTTGACCTTTCATTACTGAGCTGCAGATTCAATATTTGATCCAAAAGCCCCTCAGGGGGCTTTGCTCCGCAATATTGGCACAGTTATACAGTCGGTGTTCTGTGACAGTTCCTTTGCTGAAAACAAGTTTTTTCAGTTGTTTTTTTAAGTTTATGTTTTTAGGTCATAAACACATTATGCTATTTATGAAATTGTGACCAAAATTACAGATAAACAGTTGTCTGGATTTTATGTAATCCAGACATTTCAAACTATTGTAAAGTAGTTTGCAAATTGAAGAGAACTCTGGAACAATTTTGAACAATCTTATTTTCTTGGTTGATGAATCTACATATTTTCTATTTTTATTTTTAATATTAAGTTTAAGCTAAGAAGTAAATTAGCATCTAAAATTGTCTGGCAAAAGTGATAATACCTCTGAAAGTTTTTCAAGCATAACCTCCACAAATTTAAAATATTTTATTGTGATGTTTAGTGATAAACCAAAGCATAGTAATAAAATTATGTATCAGCTTCATAATTCTCAAGCAAAACTTTGAAAAGTGCAGCTGCCTGATTGAATATTTTGTAGAACCGACTTTGCTGTGTCTACAGTCTTTTATGGTTTCCCCCTACTAGCTTTGCAAATCTCGTGACCATCTTGCCAAAATTTCTTAATTAAGTTCAGCCCTACCTTATCTTAATTTGAGCAATTGCATTGTAACTTTGACTGTACATTTAAGGTCATCATCACTCTGCTGTGAGGTAAACATCCAACTCCGTTGCTGAACTTTTGTATTTCGCTACATCCGTCTGCCCTTGAATTTTTGCTAGCATGATGCTGACACTGCCAGTTTTGATGGTGTGTTTGCATTACATGTTTTAGTGTTTTGCATGAAGCAGAAATAAATTACATTTTAATCTCATCAATTAATCGTTTATGTGTTTGCTGTGTCTCCTACTTGAAATGTGGAGTTCACAGCTCATAGTTATCTGATTCTCCCAACAGTGCTGTGGATCTCTATAGCTGCTCCAGAGTTTAAGTACAAAACGTGAAAATGTTTTAGGGCTATTGATAATAACTTTGCATAGCATTAATTGATAATTCAAACACTTGTTGCAGCATCACAGACTTTGAAAAGTTAATTTTCCTTCCCCAGATGGCATTTTCATTCAGAAATAAGATGTTAACAAGCCAGTGCTAAGCCACATTCTGTTGTCAGAAGAAAGTTAAATTACCTTGGATATAAATAAACTAAATTTGGAAAATAGAGAATTCCATGACTTTCATGATCAAGCAATTGTACTTTGGCACTTTCCTGCTGAAAGAAAACCTTGGGTGAGAAAAAGTTCTGTTTGGCCACTGATGTCAGAGCTACAGGCAGGAAAGGTCAGCAAAGGAACGACGTTTGTTTTGCATTCTACTGGTGAAACCAAAGCAGAAGAGACAGACGATGGTCCGACTCATGGCCATTATGGACAACACCTTTCACCATCATAATGAATCCCTGAGAGAGTTTGGCAGCGTCTGCAGTGACAGGCTGCTCCTCTTGTGGTACGTGATGAAACGCAATTGCAATCTTCACTCGGCAAAGCTGCCAATTTATAATTCAATCATGCATCTCAGCTCTTCAACTCTCTGCTTTATGTCTTTCTGTTTCACTGTGTGTGTTTGGGTGTCAGAAGTGTTGCTCACAATGTGTTCTAGAGAAGGATAGTTCAGGACGTTTTGGTGTTTTAAGACTGAAGCAAGATTACTTAATTGTACTGGAATAATCTGAAAATATGATTATTTTCATATTTAATAACTTTCAAATACTTTGCATTTTGTATTTTAAAATGCCAACTGTGGTGTTATAAAACTTAAAAGCAGTATTTAAAAAGCATTTTATTATCAGGAGGACTATTTTTATAAAAAGAATGATGTGTAATGTATATGACAGTTGAGTTTATGAATAACTCCTATGTTTGATAAAGTCATGAATCTGCATCTGCAATATTTTTTTTTAGGATTAAATACATTTGAGACCAGACACATCAAGCTTAGGAAATTTATTTTTGTTATTTCTTAAACACCCCTTTGCCCGATCATTTTATAGATTTTCTTTATTATTTACTACACACGATAAAAAAATAAAAATAATCTTAGAATTAAAAAATGAAATAAGGACTGTCAGGGCTCTCTTCAAAGTTCTAATAAAAAATGTTTCCAGACAATCAAGCTTGTTTTAGAAATAGACTTAATTATTGTCTTCCTTTCAGAGATGGTAACCTGTTATATGTACATTTTTTATAAACATATTTTCTCTAAGAGGAAACTTACACCGTACACCAAGATCATACTGTTAAAGTAATAACCTCAAAATAGAAGTAATTTAACCTTTAAAACTGTAATTTTGTTGCCATTTATATTTTCTCCCTGCCCAGTGAGTCATCACCATGGAAGGACTTTATTCTCTCAGATTACAGCTGTCTTCCCTGTATCATATATTACTTCTATGTAGCGAAATTCATTTTCTGTTGGTTGCTTTTTGCTACATTTTGTGCGGCTGAGTTTCAAATTGGAAAGTCTGTCGTTATATTTATTAATTTGCTATATTTTGTGGCAAATGTGAGCGCCGCTGTCTACGAGGGATATGAGAGGATTTCCCGAATTTATATTCATCTTTGTCAGTTCACTGGGTTCATGATGCCTCCCATCTGATGGGCTCAGCAGGGTAATGGAGGTTTGTGGATGATGATGGATGCTTCATACATACAACTTATGCTGGGCCTGCATGTTCTGGGAACATCCATAATGGCTCCCATGATGGCTAAATTGAACCAAAGCTGTAAAAAATAATTGTGACATAGAATGAAAATTATATATTACACACAAACACACATATTATTTTCTTGTCAGTTAGTATTAATAAAGCCAAACAATACCTTTTCTATATTGATTGTATTTTTGCTTTTCCTTTGGTTTAAGTTTACATTACCTTTGTGCATTTTGGAAAAACTTGGCTAATGATGTCACAGCTGTGTAACCCTCTAATGACATCTGATGGCATTTGAGTCAAATGGAGGCATACCAGTTGATATGTTTCACAATAACACCTCAAGCACACTTCTTTCTTATAGGATGTCATGAAAAAAGTTAAACAAATTCACCAAAATATTAGAAAAATGAGTGTTGTCTCTGAGAAGTTTGGCTCATCTTGGGTTACTTTTCCAGATGCCTAAATCACCTGTTCAAAAAAATTTAAAGCAAATGCAAATGCTTTAAACGCTAATGCTATGAGAATGGCCAGACATTGTACTGCTGAGTTTCTCTGTCTCCTGCAGGAAGCTAAAGCTTAAACTCAACTTCTTCTTTCGTTCAAATAGACAAAGAGCAATAATTAGTTACACAAAGGCTTTGGGACAGCAAAGTTTATGTTTTATGTATTTGGAGAATTATTCAAAATATGGTCCAAGCTGTCAAAAGAAATTAGCAAAAGAACAATGTAGTCATAATTTAGAAAAGTAAGAAATTATTCATGTCAACAGTAGAAGTGGGATAGAAAAAATATAAATTGAGGTTTTACAGAGATAATATTTCCTTCACTTGCTTGGTACATACATCTTCATTCATTGAACTTTGATTCTTATTTTTCCCATAAATCACACTGAATAATCATGTTCATGATTTGGCAGTACAAATAAAGTTGCTTTGCATTAGCAGTTAAAACCGTGAGAAGATGTTCACAGTTGTTGGCCTGTATGTCTTTGTGGGTTATTTTAAAATCCCCAGTAAGGAAATGGCAGACGGTTATAGTGCCTGTCTTAAATTGTTTCTGTTATAAAAGTTTTACAGAAAAATAAGCAGTACCAGTATACCGCTACAAAACCTAGAAAATCAAAACGGCAGGACAAATGAAATTGTTTTATATCGTTTTGCAGAGTTACATTATTAATCCATTGACCTTGTTTTAATTGCCAATGCTTATTGAGATCTAAGTGTAACAATTGAACTGAAAGTTATTGGGATTAATTGTGTGTAATTGAATGTGTGAATTATGTTTTTATATGAGTAAAAAAATGACATTTGAATGTCTAAAACTCTTCCTGTCTCTACATCCATTCACATTGGTTATTATACTGAAGTAAACTCACATTATGTTGCTGTTTTGTGTGCCGTCACTTTTTTTCTTCTTCTTTTCACGCAATCCCAGGAGCTGTTGATAAGCTGTGCCTCCAATTTTGTGTGTGTGTGTGTGTGTGTGTGTGTGTGTGTGTGTGTGTGTGTGTGTGTGTGTGTGTGTGTGTGTGTGTGTCTGTCATCTGCAGGGAAAAATAGATGGAGGAGGAGGCGAGGGTGCCGAGGGGAAGAGTGTTGAAGTTGGCGGTGTTGTGGTGGCGGTGGTGGGGGTGGGGTTGAGAGTAGCTGGGGCATAAAAAGTCCACTACTATTTGTCACCGTCCATTTCAGCGCCTGGCTGTCAGTGGCGGCCGCCTGTATGCGGCAGTGAAGGCCTCTGGGAGCATCTCACTGTGCGCATCTGCCAGGCAGGAACGTGAATGCCTGTTGCTCGCTTTGCATGTGAATGCCTGTTGGAAAGTGGAGCTGGGATTGGGGAGTGAGAAAATATTCTTTTTTTCCCTGCCAAAGTAGGAACCTGAACCATAAACCAAGTGACCCCAATAATCCACTGAAGGTTGTTTTCTAATTTGGGGTTATGTAATACATATTTCAGCTAATTATAACATGGAATGTTTAACTGAAAAAGCTTTATGAGCTTCCTTACTTTGTACAAGTAGAGACTGGCGTAACAGTGGCACTGACAGCATCTCATTAAAGCCTTCAGCTGTATCTGTCTCCAACATGACCTTTGCTTTAAGTGCACCTCGTTTTGCCAAAAGTCTCCAATACAACTGCAAAATAATAGAAATAAATAAAAAAAAACTCTGCATGAAATAGTATCACAGAGCATTTTTTCATGTGAAGGAACATGGGTCTAATTAATGTGAGACGGCATGTAAGAATGGATGTGAACAGTAGCATGTCGTTTCCATAAACGCACACACAGGACAAACACTGGTCAGCCCGCAGGCCTGTGCTTTCCCACATGATTCATCTCTCTTGACACTCAGGTCATCAGCTCAACATCGTAATGAATGAATGAATGACTGAACTCTCCAGCAGGCCAAAGTAAACGGAGCTCACAAGATGAGCTCAGGATGTCTTAGTCAAGCTGTCTCTTGCATTAAGATTATATAACTGAAGGAGTGGAAAAGTGCATGTATGCGTTTAGCTTTGGATATCTATATTTCTATATATATAGATATGGATATATATGTGTGTGGGTGTGAGTTCATCTTGTTTTATTCACAATTGCATTCTGACTTTGCTGTGCTGTGGATTACGGAGGAGTTGGACGACTTCAAAGAGTTTCTAGTCCAAAGGTCATTATGAAATATTTGTACTCTTTTTTGTGATGTAGCAGAAAATATAACTTTCTCCTTTGTTCTGAATTTCTACTGGCTCCTTTGTTCTTTCTTGGCCAAATAGCACACAGCACTAAAGTATTATTGTGGGAAATAATAAGAGCTGCATCGTAGCCTAGTATGGAATCCTGAACACAATATCAATGTGTGCAGCAGCAGCCATGGGCCAGGATTAGTTTATCATTGTATAACCTTGAGTAAAAATCAAAAATACACCATCACCTTATGGTGTCTACACAATTTTAAATAAGAGTCTATTACATAATCTTCTTTTGTTTACAACTGAAAAGCAAATATGATTCCTACTGCTGTTAAAGATCGAAGAAGGTTTGAAGGAAAGCTGGGTAACTTACCTCAGAATGACCTGCCTTACACTATTTTCCATGTAGCTGTAAAACTCCAGTACTCCATTTCTGGCATCTTATTAACTGCAAATCAATCTATTTGATTATGTCAGGTAGACATAATCAAATATAAAGAGAAAAGACTTTCTCTACATTTGATGCTTACACTTGATTTATTTTGGTGACTGAGATGGTATCGCTAAAAGTGAAGATGGGGACATTATATCCTCAGCATCTTGCATATAATATAAAACAAAAGAGAAGCTCTGGTTCAATGTGGGCTTTCAGAACCAGTATGTCCACAGCAATATTTCACAATAATAATCTAAAATATCTATAATAATATATTATAGAGTAATAGTTTATTCATCCATTGACAATAGGGACGTTCCCAGTGCATAAGCAAGAAGGACGCACATTATAAACAATTACAGAAATTACAGTTGTTAATAAAAAAATGCATATCCTAAAATAGATAATTGTACTAAAAAGTGAAATGTACATAAATGTACATAATGTGAACTTGTTTAAAATATGCTTTTTATTATGTAAAAGATCAGACAGATCTGTGCAAAAAACAACTCCAGAGATATAAACTGTCTTGGCCATAAACTGTGGTCGCATAAATATAAAATATTCACTGAAATGTAATACTGTCTGGGTCTGTTCTCATTTTTCACTGGTTTTATTTGGGTTCATTGGGTTTGTTGGGAACGTAGCTGGTTATACCTTCAAATAGCTGATGGCTGGAAAGATCTACTCTGGTCTCATTTATCCACATACATAATGATGGCAAGCTAAGTTTCATGACTCAGTTTGATAAACGATATTTTATGATGTTGTGATCACAGCAGTTTAACTTAATGGCAATGACAATCTTCACAACAATTACTATGAAATAAAGCCTGATTATACTTCATTCATTGTTTTCTGCACATAATTATCTGTTTAAATTTAATAATCTGTTTCCAATTTAGCTTAGATAAACAATGATTCTGTCAATCCTCACCCTTTGTAAAGTTTGCTCAAAGTCAAAACAACATGTCTGCAGCCATTTTTAATGTTTCTAAGCATAACTAAAAATAACTAAATCAAGACGTGATGAAGGCATACGCTTTGGGAAATGTGTCAAAACTTTGAATGTTTCTCTGGTTTAGTATTTTCTGGGTATATTTAATTTATAATACATTTCTAAAGACAATTTGTCAAGTCAAACAAGAGCCTTCTGTGCCTTATGTATTAATACATAGAAATGCATTTAACACTTGAAGCCATTTGACAGGTCATCTCTTTTAATCACTAATTCCTAATGTTGCTCAGATATCTTTACGTTGACCAAGGAGTTTCTGAAACTCGCAACAAACGTCCTTAGCTTTGTCTGCACCATAAACGAAGATGCATGTGACTGAGTGAAGCCAGTCAAGCAGGATGGATTCTCACTCTGATGCGCACATGTACCATTGTTTGCTGCCACTGTCACTGTCCTTAGTGGATGGGGGCTTTATGGCTTCTAGCTTTGACTACACGTGGCAGCAGTGAGACACAACTGTGAGCGAGAGTAATGTTGAGGGGAGAAACATAACAAGTGCATATGTGTGAGAGTGAGTGAGTGAGTGAGTGTTTATATTTGGATCAGGTGCCAGACTTACTGTTTGAAAGCTCTGAGGAAAAACACATGATCACAGATTCCCCTCTCTCACTTTTATTTCATTCTGAGGCTCTGAAATTGGCCCTAGGCTTGGAGGTGGAGGCTCCCTTAAAACAAAAATGACTCTTTTGTGGCAGCTTGTTGTGTTTCGGACAGAGTCCGGACTCAACCAGGGAAGAGGAATGGAGCCTTTTAGAAAGGGCCAGAGGAAAGTACCTGTGTTTCTGTCACATTTCAAAGTTATTACTCTAGCTCTCATATTCCTTTTCTGCTGTCATTACATAAAATCCTTTTTAAATTCCTTACTGTTACTGAAGTACTTCTCATCTAGTTTTAATGGAGGTTATGAACCAATACTCAGACTCTGTCTTTATTACACTTTCATGAAATTAAACTTCTGACAGGATTTTTTTTTTTACAGGCTGAAGCTGCTAAAGCTTTGTGTCAGATACGCAGTTGGACATAAATCTGAGAACCCCTCACTGTGTTTATTTCATTTTTTAGCGAGCGCTTTGGTGTAATTTTCCAACACTTTTATGCAGCAGTTTTTCTTGGTCAGACTTAACAACATTAATAAATCGCTGCAGGCGGTATATCACAAGCATTTTATATTAATAAAAAAACACAGGTTGTAGAAAGGCACATTGACAATAATAAATAGTTGAAAAGATTCAACATGCACTGTTATTTCAAAATGAATGGCAGCATGGTAAAAATAAATAAAGAGTATGTCCCAGATCAGACATTGTTGTCCCTGATATAGATTCAAGTTATTTAAGATTCTCTGGCACCAAGTTCAGATTCAACACGGTGCTTGAGCTTATGAAGTCGATGCTGTGAATATGTTTGAAACCTCAGCAGCTTGTCTCACATAATTCAATCACTTATGATGTTCCAGATGTGGGATTATCCATTTTTCTTGACAGCAACACATATTTTGTACTAATTTTCACAGATTTAGTATGCTGGTCCAACACCACACTGACAATGTTTTTAAAAAAAAAGCCACTATACGACCTGACAACACATCGCTAATGGTGACAAGGAATTGCTTCCCTTTTGACAAACTTAGCATTTTTAGATCACCACCTTATTGTTAGACAACATAAAGAAAACCCAGTTGACCAACTTCGTCCTGCTGTGCCATTTTTTACACATCCATGAGTTGGATCCTTGGATTTTTGCCTCATCTCATGAGGAAAAAAGACTTTCCAGGAGCAGACACTGGACCAAATCACTCAGTCAACAGTGGAGTGGCCTCACATGAAGAAGCCATTTGTGTGCGCGTGTAAAGGGCCTCAGGGAAGTTTGCAGCAGCATGTTTGTCATACATTTGACAACCACGAATGTCTCATTATTATAATTTATCGGTCCTTAAACTAGAATGAGCTGTTCAGATCCCCAGGGTTAAACATAGCGTGCACTTAAATATGGAGGAGTGTCTGGTTATCTTCAAAACATTTTCAACAGTCCTCTTAAGCGAGGCTGATGCGAATATTTGTAATTTGCTCTTCTCATGGCCTGGATTCAAATAAAGTGTAAAGGTAGATCTAAATTTATTTTTTAAGTATTTTCTTTTTAGGTTCAATAATTACTCATATAAGGTAAGTTGTTATTGTAATTGTTGCTTTTACAAATAGGGATGAATGTAGTTTTTATAAGTCATGCAACAACATAGCATAAAGCTAATGAGTTCCACTTTCTGCTGACGGCTCCAATCAGCCTGAAAACACACAAAATACATCAAAGAAAATCATGAAACCGTCATTCTGAGGCCAAACACACACTAATAATCAAATACCTTGGCAACAGTCCTTCAGTCTGCTCCAGCTACTAAAGTACTGTAACTTGAAAGAAATGGATTTGAGCAACCATCTAATGATATCTATTTAATTCTCTTCTGAGAGCTCAGATTTAGGTCACACAGCGATTCATCACAGAATCACTCTCTCAAAAACAAAACACACAAAATGTGAAGACAAAAAGTCTTCTTCCATCTCTGTCTCTTTTTCTGCCTCTCAGTCTGTCTCTCCCAGTCATTTCCATCCTGTTTGCAGCTCAACCCCCTCACCCTTTTGTCCGTACAACTCTGTGCCGTCATCCTATCCGCTTCGACAGGGAGGGTCTCGCCAGACGCTCATTTGGAAATGGGCTGGAGTTGCATCAGTGACTCAATTGAGATGCATCTGAGGATGTTAATCTTGCTCTGGGCTGCTGAAGTTGTTGGCAATGTGGCTGCGGCTTCAATCAGAATGGATGCTGTTGTCTGTTTTGCTCCAGCTTGCTCATTAGAGTCAACATGACGTGACAATAAGGACAATCTGCGGTGCTATTTTCTACATGCTCCTGCTCCCCGTTGTGCCGCACTGCCAGACAAGTATTTATATTCAAAGTAGCTTTGACAGCTGAACTTTTCCAAACAGAAATGTGTTAATGTTCACAACCTGCAGATTTTGACACATGGTGGTGTGCATTGGAAATCTTTAGATGAATGCGTTTTTAAAAAAGGGTTTAAACTGTAATGCCTCTATGTTACATGAACCAAAGGTACTAATGTGCGGTCATAGTCGCCGGGTCCGATACACTCCCACTGCAGTTTTATTAGGCCGAGTGCCAAGCAGTGATGTAACCAGGAGTTGACCCCACTAACATTCAGTGTCAGGGAGGAAAGCCTACACATAAACTCGGTGAGATCCATGGATTTCACTGCACAAACACATCAACGCTGCACAGTAAAGATGCAGTGATGTCGGCTTTAAAGCAGCCAGTACCAACGAAGTGATAAAGAAACCAGCCCATTGAAATGATATAGCAAACATCTAGCGGATTTAATGTTTAAACAAAATTAAGCATTTGATCTAATAAATGCCTGATCATGTCTGATCGGCATTTTTGGCTAAATTTATCTAAAACTTTATTGAATGACCAGAATTGGAAGAGAACAAAAATACCTTTTTTTCCCCTCAACATTTTCACTGTAATAAATCTTTTTAACTAACTACAGTCCAGGTCATAGCTAGGGTAGATTCATATAGCATAATTTTCTTCTAACTGATTCAAGTAAAACTTTCTATTTACACTTTAGAGTCACACCAAGCATAAATTATTTGCTGGAATAAAGGACCGCAGTCACCCTCATACAGCTAAAGTCCTTGAATACTTAACACTCCTCAGTCTCCTGCCTCTGTAGCAAACTCTGCTGGGTGTCTTTCTATTTCAGGGGTTGGAGCAGCATGTCAAAGGCAACATTAAAGCTACTTTACAGCGTGATTGACCGTTATTATCCCGCTGTGATCAAATTAATCTGAATGGGCCTGAAACAATGAATGATGATATAACAATCTGGGTGCCAGCCACTTGTCTTTGTGAAAAGGAAATCAATTGGTATTTGGCCAGAACAAACGCCTGCACAGAGAATCCAATGTGGTGTGACGGGGCATTTTGAAGGTAACTGGCCATCGGCTCTGGAGAAACTGTAGTTTTATCATTTTAAAGAAATGTTTTCAATTTCCAGCAAAGTGTATCGTTTTCTAACAATTTGAAAGTACTTAAGGTCTCTAGATGAACTTGTCACCGCTTTATGCAGAATTAAGGATCTTCAGGGTCTTTTGTCTTTTTATGTATTTCTTGATTGTCACAGAGATGTTGAGATCAGCTTTAATATACCCATTTACAATTTGACTAAGGGTTTTCACAAACATACAAGCTGCAGTGCAGAAAAACTCAAGTCAAAACAAATCAAGCAGATGAGCATATAAGCACAGATAAAAGTGAATGTTCGGTTTAATTAGAAACGTTTTGAGAAAATGACTGATTCACTAAATCAATATTTTAAATGTCCATAAACAGTTTTTGAGTATCACTTGCATCGTCATGAAGGGCGAAAAAGGGACACAGAAATTCATTTGATGCAAATTTGAATGTTTTGGATTTACAAAATTCAAAATAAATTTACGACACACACATTTCAAATCCACACTGATGTGCATTTTGTGTCTCCTGCTACCATTAGACATGACTAAGCACATTTCAAGGAAATATTTACAACCTTTAGATATCTGGTTTCTTGTGTTCTTGTTATTTTATTGTAGTCTATTTATATTCACAAGGCTTGTTAATTTTTCTGTGTTCATTATGGCTAGAATGGCATTGCCATGTAAGTTAGTTTTTTGTATTTATATTTTTAATTTATTCTCACATTCCCTTTACCCTTTTCCCTTTACATTCAAATGTATTTTCTTAGATTATCATCTTGACTTTCCGTGTTTTGGTTTGCAGGTGTTGTCCAGCTCTCTCAGTGTTAATTCGTCTTCCTGCCTCAGTTCTCCTGCTTTCTCACAGCCACAGCTGTACCACATTTCTCCTGATTAGTTCATCTGGTTCTTTGTCATTTTCCACCTTTGCTTTAGTATAAAAGTTCTCTGCTGTCCATTGTTCATTTATACATTCTTCATATGTTACACAGTCTGTTTCTCTTACCCTGGTTCCATGCCCTGTTCCCTTGGTGACAGCTCTGTAAGTATAACAGTTTTCATTATTAAAATTTCTCTACTTCACCTTTTTGCCTCTGCTTGTGCCTACATTTGGGTTTGACGAAACAAAACATGACATAGAAATGCTCCATTTTAGCTGATATGCTACAGTGCAATGAAATGTGTTCACTCTGCATTTCTAAGTTACAGAGATTTATGTCTTGAATTTTATCCATTTGATTTTTTTTTCTTGTTTTTAACCAGATTTCACAGTTTTAGATTTATACCCCCACCATTAATGTGTTAAATGTGCCTTGACAGGTTGCTGAGGAACCACAAGCTTTTGAAGTCTTCAACAAACTAGCAAATAGATATTTTGCAGCCTTTAATGACAGAATTGGTACATCTCTTTTAAACTGGTCGATTTCCTTATATTGAGCTGGCTAATAAAATGTCTAGAAATTGAAGAAAAAAAACTTGAGGTTGAGGCTATGAGTGTGCCATGTTCAATATTAATGTTGGCCTTTATCTATTTTAACACCCAGCTGTCCAAATTCTAATAATCTAACCCAAATGGTCAGCCTGAGATTAAAAGGAAATTGGTTAATGGAGAAAAAGGCACCGCAACGGCTCAATCTTATGAACTTCAATGTGTCTGAACACCAGTTTAATATTAACATTACCATTTAAAGTGCAAACTATGAACATATCTTCTGCTCCAAAATCAGCACACATAAACTCAACTGGAAGTCAAATGTCTTCTGGAGAATGATTTTGTATACCATGGATCTGTTTAGCGAGGAGTTATACAGATGCATTGAAGAAAAAAATACATCTATAAAGTGAATGGGTTTCTCCATGTTAAACATGCATAAAAAGGGATTTTGAATAGATGAAGCCATCTAGCATTAAGCTTGTGTAATGACCCCTATCTCAACCCTGTTGAAAATGTTCAGATTACGCTAAATAGTCAATATCATGAAACTAAGCAATAAAATGAGCTCCACAGTTTTTAAGAGGTCAATATTCAAACTCGACAACAGAAGGTTGTCGATTTCAAAAATTGGATTTTTATGTGACATTTGACCACCTAACAATGAAGCTGTATGGATAAATTTGCCTGGCCTGTGTAATTTTAATCCCATGGGTTTTATAGAAAACCATTAAACACTGTGTACTCAGTTCTTAATGCTGAAACTCCGTTATCATGAATAAACATATTTCAAAAATAGTTATAAGTTAATATAATATTATTGCTCTGGTGGATGGGTCTTTATGTCTATGGTAATATTCTAATTGTAAGAGGGAACAGTGTGTCCTACAGATATTTATCAGTTCTATACTTTAATTATAAAATCCTTGACATGCAAATGGAAATACATTTACAACTATTTAATGTATACAAGTGAATAGGTCAGCTGATGATTTATCCATGAGAGAGACCTGTAATGTCTTCTGCAAATTGGCTGTTGCAAACAAAAGAAATTAAAAGCAGGTGTTGTGACAAACCTGATGGAGAGTGTAATATCAACTACAAGTTCAGTCTTGTTCACCATATCTTTAGGAAATGCCCTAGATAAGTAAATCAAGTTCATTGTTAAAGGGATTCCACCATTTTCCCCTTTGACAGCTAACAAATCAACTTATTTCCCACTTCCAACGATCTTTTTGATGACAGCAGGGGGAAAAGGCAGGAAGAGAGATTCAATGCAGGCTTGTGGTAGAACGGTTCTTATCAGAACAGAATAGATAATGGAATAGAGGACAATAGTATAGAATAATGTCTGTCTTTTAAATGTGTGCCTAAGCTTTTAAAAATATATATGCTTAAAAATGCCATAACTTCGCTGTATATTTTTTTTTTTTTTTTTTTTTTTTTTTTTTTTTTTTTTTTAGCTTTTTTTGTTTTTGGATATTGAAAAATAATGAAGGTGGTAAAGTTAATTTAAGATTTGAAGTTTACATTTTTTTAAAAAGTGCGGCAGAG